>JAWPHD010011327.1:0-85023 GCA_037043455.1 Cyrtodaria siliqua
GTTGCGCGCAATGTTGTGCAATAAAACAAAGTCAGCGGATCAAGATTAATGCTAAAAAATTAAATTTTAAACATCATTTTGTAATATAGTTTATATTATGCGTTTAGAGAAACTACAAAAAAACGTCGTTTATTGTATATTTAATGCGGACGTACTCATATCCCATTGGAACCAATGTTGCGCTTAATACTATGGAACGCCATGACTGTCTTCTGATGTTGCCGATAATATATGCAGTGCATTTCCCTTTATATGTGGTAGATCTTTCATGATATGCAGTGCACTTTTAATTATACGCGGTAAATACATCTTTATATGTGGTAGAAAAAATTATTTATTTTCAGTAGATTGATCATTTATATGCGATAGATAAGTCATTGTATGTAGTAGATAAACCATTATTTTATATTCATATAAACATGATCATCTATGTGTTATACTTATATTGCTTATTATTGCTGCCTTGTTTGTTAAAGAATATAACATGGCGGGGATATCTTTATTTACAATTTCCCGTTGTTGTATGACAATAGGGTAAGAGTGAAGTTTGGGGCCCCCGAGAACCTGGTTTAAATTCCCAGTGGCCTTTTTTGCCACTGACCGTTAAAAGGCGGTAGCACTATTGTCAACCATTTTATGTTTTGTGACGTCATATCTTTCCTTCATTCATCTTTATAATGGTTGTTTGTTGCTATTCGTGGTTTTGGTTGACTGTGGTCCTTGAATGCTGCAGTTTCTGTTCGAGTTTTATATCTACTTTTATGATAAAATCAAAAAATTAAAGAAATTCTAATGAATCAAGGCTGGTCATATGATTCCTGCTAAAAAGATGTATTGACCTGAGAAATGTATATTGACTTTTCGTATTGACTCAAAGGCGTGGCTAAAATAAAAATGCGCGAGCGACCGTGAATAGGTACGAATGTACAATAGAATGACGTCATCCGGATCAACAAAATGTCAGCCTGTCGACATTTTTTTTTTTGACAGCTGAAGGAAAAAAGAAAATAATAGAAAATGGAGATACCGATAATACTAAAAGGGCAACATTTACGGCTGTACATTTCTTTAATTTTTTGATTTTATAATAAAACTATTGTTGCCTTTTGAATTCGGTCTATACATGGTTTTATCGACCCGACAAAAAGCATATTGACCTCGGATAAAACAATGTATCGACCTCATTAAAAGGCATTACTTGTATATTATTCGTACGATTCTTGTTATATTCACAAAAACAAATACACTAAATGAAGTGCAACTGTATTATTAAGGCAAACCATTATAATAACTAGCAACGTAACATATATATAAATAATCTGATAATGGAGATTCAAAGTCACCCTTCATGGATTTCATACTTTTCTTCTTTTTTTGGTACATATACTCAGTCAATTGCAATATGTTGAACATGACCTTGGAGCAAATATTAATTAAAAGCAATATCTATTTGGAGGACAGTGCTAGAAAAGATATGCTGTTCTTTTCTACCCAAAATACTATAAAATGAATATTAATATAATTAAACATAAGCATCACACTGATACCAATTACATTATTATAAGTGTAACAAAACTGAAACAAGAGACCCTCGAAGGCGGCATGAGATGCTCTACTGGTTTTCACACTTCAAATACGAGCGTACATTGCTTACTGCCACTGACAGTTCCAAGGCGGTAGTACTATTGTTAACCCTTTTATGTTTGTAATGTTCCCTCTTGCCGTTTATTCATACATGTCGTTGTTTGTTTCTGTGCGTGTTTGTGGTTGATTGTGGTCCTTTACTCTATTTCCTGTTCGACTTTTATATTCAGTTTTTCTTTAAACTGACCAATTTATTTGAATGTTTTTACGTCTAAGCAACACGTTAATTAGGTTATATAAATCCGCTCCCAGAGAATAAAAGGACAAGGAGGAATCCTGAATAACCTTACTATGTACTATGAGAAGTTAACTCTAACAATTAAACTCAAGGAGTCATCACGATTTATCTCCCTTACCGGTGTTCGTCTGCAAGTTGAACATGACGGAAGAAGAAATTGAAAATGTTATCTCCAAAAATACACATTCAAACACTAAAAAAGAAGAAATTCAAGTTGGAATTAAAAAAAATAACATAACTAGAAACTACAAATACAACGCTTGGTTGGAATTAGAGAGATGTGAAATAAAGA
This sequence comes from Cyrtodaria siliqua, assembly GCA_037043455.1. Classification (NCBI taxonomy): domain Eukaryota; kingdom Metazoa; phylum Mollusca; class Bivalvia; order Adapedonta; family Hiatellidae; genus Cyrtodaria; species Cyrtodaria siliqua. Next base: position 2,175 of record JAWPHD010011327.1, read on the forward strand.
GGTCATTTTACAGTGTTGAGTACAATACTGAATTCAAATGGACGAGTACCCAGGAGACAGAATCCATATTTGGACAGCCTCGTCCAAAGTCCAATAGAAACCGAAGCATTGTGGTGTAGTGGTTATAGCGTCTGCCTTGCATTCGGGAGGTCGTGGGTTCGAGTCCCCTGACCGCGTCATACCAAAGACTTTAAAAATGGAGTAGTCACTTGTAACCCTAACCTGACGAGCAAATAATGGGTAGTGCTACGACTGATTGACCAGTGTCAGAATAATGTGACTGGGTGGGTAGGGGTATCATGTCTACTACGGCGTGGTATTCCAGTGTGGCAGCACTATAAAGAAACCATTGAGTTCGCTGCTTCAATAGACATATCATCACATCACACAACAACACACAGATAAAAGTCCAGACATTGTGCCTAAAATCGTCGGGTAGGACGCCTGTCGTAGGTGGAGGGACTATAATCCTTAGAAATACACACACACACGCACTGAATAATCTTACTATAAATATCTTAAATCAAATAACGCATATGACATGCGATGTAGCCTTTTGAAAAAAATTGATTCGTATCATTTTCGTTTAAAATCTGAAGCAGTTTAATGACGTATTAACATGCACAAGTTAACTCTCATTCTTGCAACATAATGAAAGGAAATAACTCTATAACATACACTGAACACAATTTCTAAGTATCAACTTTTGTATCTTAACTAATTTTCTTATTTTAAATATATTTTAGAATAGATATATGATAAGTATTTTGTATTGACCCATAATTTGTAAAACATTTAAAATTGTTACATTTTTTGAGAGTTACCCTCCCTTTATATGAAAACATGAAATGTACTGATAAAACACATAACATGAGTCAAAGATCGCTTAAAGATATAAAATTCTTAAAAGTGGTATGAAATAATTGACAAAAACGTAAACATTTTACCCTTTTATCGCAGATTTTCCGTCTATAATAAAATGAAAAATGGATAATCTTAAATTACCTCCCTTTAAATTGAATATTGTTTGAAATTCAAGTAACTTTAATTCAGCGTTAAAATTAAAAATTTCGAAAATTTCTTTTGCAAACGCATTTGTAGTGGTAATGCTAGTAAAACATGATGTCAAAATAATTTTAACTGGCATATTTTAGAATTAGGAACATCGAAAGCTTCACTAATTCGAAATACTTAATAAAATCCTATATACCCAGTTGTATAAGTGTTATAACTTATTTCTAAGAAAACACATTGACTTAAAAGTTTTAAAATGTGTTCTTGCAATCAGAGCAGACGATTTACACTCATTATTTTGCAGTTTATCCGTATCTCTAATCAAGCTCAAAATACACAAAACAATGAGAATATTATTGACATATAGGTAGGTACTTAGCAATTTGGTTTAGTGTGTGCGTTGAGTTTCGATAGGCAGTTGTCGTATTTACCTCGTTCCCACTCTATAAGTGTATGCTGGAATATAAAATTACTGACTTACTTTGGTATACCTCTTATTGTATACGAAATCTGTTGAATACATCATGGCAAACTTTATTTGCATCTATTTGTGTTTATATCTTTAGCGCTGAAATATTCTATTGTCTTAGGTTGCATTGGTGGATACTTTAAATACTAATAGTATAATGTACAGCTGCATTTTATTGAATAAATTTACAGATACATAATACTTTTTTGCTTAACGCAAACGACAATACTGTTCTTGGTGTGCTAATCTTTCCTCGAATTTATTATTTTTAATCAAACTCACAAACATCATATTCCAGTGCACCCACCAAAGAATACAAAACCGTAAGGTCTGTATACATATCCTCGCCAACTACATACACAAATGCTGGATCTGACGCTATCTCTAATAAGGAGGTTATATTTGCATCTCTACCGGTAGCAACAGTTACCACGGTGACCCCACTCTCTTTTAACTGTTTTGCTTCTTGTTTGACTGCATCAGAAACATCGAATCTTCCGTTGCTGAAAATAACTGCTATCTTTCTTGCGTTCAAACGTCGGCCCTTCGTAGATGAGAACCCATGCCGATACAAATAATTTAGTGCTTCCGTAACATTTGCGGGGCCATCAATTCGCCCTAAACGGGTGGCTTTTGCAATTTGTTCATTGATATCAGCATACGTTATATAATCATCAAAGTCGAATTCGTCGGAAATTGTTTTTCCAAATCTTATGTAACTCACATGCACTCCATCCTTGCTGATGGGAATGGCTTTTAACAATACTTTTAGTGCATTTAACTGCTTGTAAAACAAATTCGATTGTTGGTCTAAATCTTTCGAAGCGTCCATTAAAATGGCAATGTCGGATGTGTTTCTGAAACAATCTGTGAAAATAAAACATTAACATCATTCACACATAACATTGTACTCGACACAATTACACAAACACGAATGGTGCAAGAAAATCATTGTGCAAAACTTATTCATTATCTTTCTTTTTTTGCTGATCAAAAATAATTCTGTCTACGAATAAGCATACTTCTCTAGTAAAAGATTTAAAAAGTGAAAATCAAACCGCGAATATGAATACTTTTCAAGTTAGATTATTCATTAGTCAAGAACAAAAGGTAAGAATTAAACATATATAAATCATACCTGGACAAGAAGCCATGACGTGAGATTTAAGAATGGTATTCAGAGCATCTTTATTTGTTGCAGGAAACACCTTGCTAGAGTCGCTGGCAATATTAATCAGCTCTTCATGTGCGACTTGGTCCCCAATGGCTATGGCAATAACATGTGCCCCGTCGAGCTTTAACTGAGTAGCCTGATCTATCGTGTCTTTTCTGTTTGACGAAAGACCGTTCGTTAGAACGATTATGTAATGATAGACTGATCTCGCCCCTTTGTCTGGAGTTAGAATATCTGTTCGTACAACTTCCAGGGCTTTACCCGTATAAGATGGTCCTGCTATATGTCTGATGTTGTCAACTTCATATAGTAATGCTGCTTGCGTTGTAGATGAGTTTAAATATGCATGAACGGTGGCGTTAAAGGAAAAACTTAAAAAGCTGAACTGAAAGTCATCAGCGCCAATAGGGAAGCTGATAATGAACTCTTTGACATAATCCTTCTGTCTCTGAAAAACTGTTTGACTTTGACTCAGAGAAGAATCCAGGACAAAAACAACATCTGCTCCGGCAGGGTGATGCGGTACGCACATATCTGGAATCATTAACAAATATCGTATACACAGAACAATTATCGTAATTAAACATATGATTACTGATTTGTATTTTACAGAAACACACTTTAAATTATTTTACGAACTTTCGTAAAATAATATAAACTATTAAAGATCTTTTTGAATTTGTCTTAGTAGATTCCTAATGAATATATAGCAATAAAACTGAGTCTGCTAATTTTCTCTGTTGTTTGTGTTTTATGCTGTCAATGGATCCCCAGTTTAGTATTTATTTAAATGTATCGCTCGCTGCAAAGCGTACAAAACGCTAAATTCACTACTGCTAAATATATAACACTTAAGTGTTTTTTGTTTGATGTTTAACGTCATTTTAACACATGTAATGTATTATGTTTAATTTAATAATATTTTATTGCAGATATGTTACAAAACATCAATTCAACATCACAATATTCATAGCAACATATGCAAATAGATAGAACTACAAGTTATCACAACATTAGTTACAGTTCTTTCCATAAGGTTATATATGACGGTCGATTTACTTTGCGGTGGAGGCAGACCACCCAGGTTTCCTGGGTAGAACGAGTACTGTACACCTCCAGAAATCCGTCAGAATAGACACTTCCTCCCTGACAAAGAAATATATAAAGATCGGACAGGGAAAGGAGCATTCAAGGAGGACGGTCAATCACAAAACACAGAAACAAACACGCGAACAGACAAACAAGAAGGCAAACGTAATATTAAATGCAAACGACATCACAAAAACAAAATGTTTGACAATAGGGCTACCGCCTTGGAACGGTCAGTGGCAAAGTAGGCCAATGGGGGTTTAAATCGGTTCTAGGGTGCACCAAACCTCACACTTACCCTACTGTCATCCCATTAAAACAGGACAGTGTAAATAAAGAAATCCCCGCAATGATCTAATCTCTAACCAAAAAGGCAACATCAATAGGCAATATAAGTAAAACACAAATATGCTCGTGTAAATATAATACAAAAAAAAAGCCTAGAAAGCCACAATGAATGTACTCAATGACTTGGCAGAAGCCAGAGCAACAATAGAATAAACCATTAAGGGTACGACAAGAAAGATCATAGACAAACATCGTCCCAATGGGCTTTAGATAGGCGTCATCCTAGGGTCCGCAGCCTGTCCGGTCATCGTACAATTAAAGAGCAAAGCATAGTGGCGAACTGTAAAAGGGTCCATCACCAAACATGCAGTACGTTGCAAAATGATAGGGTCATAACCTCTTTTGATAAACTTTTTAACAAGTTTAACAAAGATAGTATGAAAGTGTTCATGACCAAGAATCTTACGATGTTTATAAATCACATCACCATAGAAATCAGGTTGTTATAGTTCTTGTTGTAGAAGAGTCCTGAAATTACTTTTATAGTTGGAAAGAAGATCAGGGTTACGATAATACAATTTTGCAAAGGTTTATGGTAACGGTAGTCCTGATTGAGTAGCTTTTTAGTTTTACAATACTTACGAATACTAAATTCCTCAACTCGAGTAAAGCTCTTGAAAAACGAATAAGTTAAGACACACACACCCCATAATAAGTTGCTCGGGGAACATCCCCATCCAAGTGGGGATAATTAACAATGTCAAAATTAAAATCATCTGTCCTGTCATAGATTTTACTAATTATTTCACCATTTTCAATCGAGAGATCTAAATCAAGAAAGGAAACGTTATTATCAAGCTGAAGTTCTTTAGGATAAATAGTATTAACCATAGTTGGAAAGAAAGGGTTGTCAATGTTCAATATGTCATCCAGATACCGAGAGGTGTCATTAAAGGCTTCAATAACATCTGCCTGGGTACAAGTCGAGCTCTCAGTGGGATTCGAACTCGCAGCGGTGGAAGGCGAGAAGGTTTACAACGCAACGTCTTTAACCACTCGGCCACTCGGCCACGGCATGTTTACAAGTCAAACAGGTACACAACAAACAACAATTACTTGGAAAACTAGAGCAAAGTATTTCACACCAACATAAAATGTTTGATAATACGAGTACCACCTTTGAGCGGCTAGTCGCAAAAACAAGCCACTAGGCATTCTAACCAGATTATGGGTGCAACAAAACTCATTCTTACCATTTTGTCATATCCAAAAGACGGGACAGTGCAAATAAAAAATCCTCAACAGTCTATATCATCTATACCTCTGTATAACACAAGGATGATCATGTATATATGAATGAAAGAATTAAATGACTTGACAGAAGCTGAAGCAACAAAATTAAAAGCACGACAAAACAAGACTGAAAACAAATATCAAATATACCTGTATTTTCAGGATTTAGGTAGACGTCATCATAGGGTCCACAAACATCGCACAATCAAAGAGGAAAGCTTAGTTGTGAACTGTAAATGGGTAAGCCAACTAAACATGCAGTGCATTGCAAAATAATAGGGTCATAACCCGTAGAATATAGATTATTACGGATGGCGGGAGGTGTACAGAACTGGTTCTACCCAGGAAAAGTGGGTGGTCTGCCTCCACCACAAAAAAATCGACCGTCATATATAACCTTGCATGTGTTGAAAATGACGTAAAACACCTACAAAATGTATGAACACCATATTTATATTTGAACGATTGCCATACGCACCTATTTCGCAGTTGACGCCTGTGAAATCTTCAGCGCACGTGCACGTGTATCTGTTCAGCAAATCTGTGCATGTAGCATTATTCTGACACGGGTTGCTTAAACATTCGTCCGTCTCTGAAATTTATATATAACTATTACGTTAGGTAAGCATATTCTACATATTCTATGTATATATCAACAGAAAATGTGTGTTCTATTTGTTAAAAAGTTCTGTTACAAGGCAATCGTCGTAAATTTTCTTAGAAACCAATCATTGTTTTGCAACAAAATTGGATACCAGATATTGGGTTGGTTACATCACAGTTTTAATATTATGTACCGTTTTTAGGAGAATATACAAATTATGTTCTCCTGTCTGTAGTCAGATATACATACATTGAAACGATAAAGAAAAGCAACTCGGGGATTTCCGCTATCTTTTGTATGTACACTATGCTGCTGTTAATCGAATGGTGCATAGTTACGTAAGACCTTTCCTTTCGGGAAAAAAGACTAAAACAACACATAGCACAGCAAATAGTATTCCTGCAAAGTTTCATTATTGACAGAGTACGCGTTTGGCTCTTACGTTAAATACAGTACTGAACTGACTCAATTTTTCAAAAAGGAACTTCAACATTTATGAAACTCTTGTTTCGAAGTGTACTGTGATTAAAATGTCTACAACATCACAGTTGTGTCCTTTCTCTAACAAACTGCAACTTTGTTTGTACAAAACAACTTCGGATCTCTTTGGAATAGTATGTAGAATTAAGTGTGCAGTATATATAATATAAAGCGGAAATTCCCGAGTTGCGTTTCTTTTTCGCTGCAGTATAGATTTTTGATAAATGAAATGTAGGGAGACTCCAATCGAGACAAACTTTCCATAATTCCACAATGACATTGAACATACCTGTTTCGCAATGTATTCCTTCCCAGCCGGGGGTACAGATGCACTCGTACTCATTCTGGCCATTTATGCACGTGGCGCCATTCTGGCACGGGCTACTATCACACTCGTTAAAATCTGTAACAGACAGACCATGTATGTGTTGTTTGGTGATAATAATGTTATAGAATCGATCAATACAGTCCTAACATGTGTTTTTAAAAAAAAATCAGCATAGGTGTTCAGAACAACGTCTTTTCTAACCCCACAAATTCATGTTCATTTTTTGTTCATGCTCATTAAAGGTCTTCATCATGACCCCTGCATTGTTTCAGGTGCCATCTCGCTCACATCACTAAAGCAGTGGCAGAAAATCAATAAACGTGGCTCCAGTTTAAATGGACTGTCTACAATAGAATTTGCAGCAACTCTGCAGTTCTGCAGGTAAGAATGTTCTAGGCCCATTCTCCATATTTTATCTCGTTGTACATGGAGGATGGGCCTGGCATTATCATCCTTTTTTAACGTAATTTATAAACACACTTTGACGGTGTTTAGTTTGTGTGGCTTATCATGAAACTCCGACAATTTCAAACACAAAACTTACACTTAAATTATTAAAGTTCATCATTCTTATATTTCAGTTTCATGAATTATGTTCAACATTTGCATCTGTATGTATGTTGTTTGACGTCTTAATAAGACAAAGATATTTTGCTTGTTTTTAAAGAAATTCGAGATGTGATTAAAGAAGAAATTGGATATATCAAAGTGGATACTACTCCCAATCCCTTTAATTGTCGTGTTTATGATGTTTTTTTCTTTAGAAGCCCTGATGATAGTTTTTAAGAATCCTCATCTTCTTCATCAACGAAACTCACTTTATACATGTATACATATACACTATACATGTTAAGGGGGCAATCAATAGTTCAATGTCCAATTCTCAACAATCAAACAATGGAGTAAGCATACTTACTCATACTTACTCCCTGATCAAACACATGACAAGCCCTTAGCCTGAATCTTTGAGCGAAACAAATCACACCATCATTGGATCATATATTTTTTGAAGACCATTAAATTACCCATGTTTTCATACCATATAGAAATACCAACAAGCATTTATTTACAATTATTGCCTCATTTCTTTAAGATTACAACCCCCGCCTCACCCCTTCCCCATTCAACCCCCCCCCCCCCCCACCCTACCCCACCAGACACACAGCTCTCCTCTCTCAAAACAAGCTTAAAATACAATTCTACCAATATTTCAAATGTCAATAAATAACAATAAAAACATTTCATCAGCATATCAGGGTCATTTCTGCACTCATCATGCTCTTGCATATCAGGAAATGCTAAATTATACATACCTTCACCGGCTTTATAATTTAAGAAGATATTCCAAATTGATGAACGCATGAGGCAAAATTAGCCAATTTTGCTAGTTTTTGGAAGATTTTGATAGTTTCACATTTTTCTATTTATGGCCTTCAAAAACCCAAAGAAGGCATATTCCACTATAAACTTTTATGAGTTCTCAAAACAGAAAAAAAACAGCAAACATGCTCTTCATAATTATTATTAATACCGTCCATGTGCCCAAAAGATGATTAGTTGTTTTCTTTCAGATTTCTTTTTGCCCCCTCAGTTGGTAGAGCACTCGCCTTGTACGCGAGGAGTCCCTGGTCCGAGCCTCGTACCGGCCGCACTTTTTCCCCTTGGTTTACTTCACTGGCGACGAGGATAATTCAGTGAACTCAGGAAAGCGGCACCGGGGGTCTGTGAGACAGAAAAAGTTGGGCTAGCTCTTAAAAGTTAAAAGGGGGAGAAGAGTGGTGATATTTTGTACCCGGTGACCCGATTAAATGAGTTGGTAGAGCACTTGGCCTGTAAGCGAGAGTCCTGAGTTCGAGACCCGTACCGGCCGCACTTCCCCCTTGCTTTACTTCACATATAACATAAATTTCAGTGTGTGTGTTTGGCTACCGCCACGAGGCCTTACCTGTCTCACAATTAAGTCCTATCCAACCCGATATACAGTTACACGTGTACATGTTGAGAAGATTATTGCACGTGCCACCGTTTGTGCAGGGGCTACTTTGGCACTCGTCGTAATCTGTAAGAGAACATATTTTTAATTCGCATTCTGAGCGACCCCGAAAGTTAATTTAACGTTAGAATTAAAATGTCTACAATAAGTGTCTGAAAGGTTTAGGTTTATGTATTCAACAAATACATGATACGGTTTCCTTTTTTTTAATGCCAACATTTATATTCGGACCTTCAGAATAGTAATTTGTTTCTATTTAGCCTGGTCCACATATGCACGTGTACGCGGTTCGACCATTGATAAATGTGTGCCTCTAAATCCTCATGACACATTCGCATTTCGAATGGCGCAGAGGCTATGAATCTTAAAGTTGAGCCTAAAATACATGTTAATATCAGAATTTAAACTTACCAGCATCGCAATTTATTCCTATCCAACCTGCTATACAAATGCATGTGTACGCGTTTCGACCATTGTTACACGTGGCTCCATTCTGGCACGGGTTACTTTGACATTCATCTATGTCTAAATGACAGTTGACTCCTTTCCAACCTGGAGAACAAGTGCATGTGTACGTGTTTTGACCATTGTTGCACGTGGCTCCATTCTGGCACGGGTCACTTTGACATTCATCATAGTCTACATGGCAGTTTGTCCCTATCCAACCTGACATACAACTGCACGTGTACGCGTTTTGCTCATTGTTGCAGGTCGCTCCATTCTGGCACGGGTCACTTTGGCATTCATCATAATCTAAATGACAGTTTTCCCCTATCCAACCCGACATACAACTGCACGTGTACGCGTTTTGACCATTGTTACACGTGGCTCCATTCTGGCACGGGTCACTTTGACATTCATTATAGTCTAAATGGCAGTATGTCCCTATCCAACCCGGAATACAAATGCACGTGTACGCGTTGTGTTCATTGTTGCAGGTCGCTCCATTCTGGCATGGGTCACTTTGACATTCATCGTAGTCTAAATGACAGTTTTCTCCAACCCAACCAGGCATGCAACTGCACGTGTACGCGTTTCGGCCATTGTTACATGTGGCTCCATTCTGGCACGGGTCACTTTGACATTCATCATAGTCTAAATCGCAGTCTGTCCCTATCCAACCCGGCATACAAGTGCATGTGTACGCGTTTTGTTCATTGTTGCAGGTCGCTCCATTCTGGCACGGGTCACTTTGACATTCATCGTAGTCTAAATGACAATTTTGTCCTACCCAACCAGGCATGCAACTACACGTGTACGCGTTTTGTTCATTGTTGCAGGTCGCTCCATTCTGGCACGGGTCACTTTGACATTCATCGTAGTCTAAATGACAGTTTTCTCCAACCCAACCCGGCATGCAACTACACGTGTACGCGTTTTGTTCATTGTTGCAGGTCGCTCCATTCTGGCACGGGTCACTTTGGCATTCATCGTAGTCTAAATGACACTTTTCTCCAACCCAACCTGGCATGCAACTACACGTGTACGCGTTTTGTTCATTGTTGCATGTCGCTCCATTCTGGCACGGATCACTTTGACATTCATCGTAGTCTAAATGACAATTTTGTCCTACCCAACCAGGCATGCAACCACACGTGTACGCGTTTTGTTCATTGTTGCAGGTCGCTCCATTCTGGCACGGGTCACTTTGACATTCATCGTAGTCTAAATGACAGTTTTCTCCAACCCAACCCGGCATGCAACTACACGTGTACGCGTTTTGTTCATTGTTGCAGGTCGCTCCATTCTGACACGGGTCACTTTGGCATTCATCGTAGTCTAAATGACAGTTTTCTCCAACCCAACCCGGCATGCAACTACACGTGTACGCGTTTTGTTCATTGTTGCAGGTCGCTCCATTCTGGCACGGGTCACTTTGGCATTCATCGTAGTCTAAATGACACTTTTCTCCAACCCAACCCGGCATGCAACTACACGTGTACGCATTTTGTTCATTGTTGCAGGTCGCTCCATTCTGGCACGGGTCAATTTGGCATTCATCGTAGTCTAAATGACAGTTTTCTCCAACCCAACCCGGCATGCAACTACACGTGTACGCGTTTTGTTCATTGTTGCAGGTCGCTCCATTCTGGCACGGGTCACTTTGGCATTCATCGTAGTCTAAATGACAGTTTTCTCCAACCCAACCCGGCATGCAACTACACGTGTACGCGTTTTGTTCATTGTTGCAGGTCGCTCCATTCTGGCACGGGTCACTTTGGCATTCATCGTAGTCTAAATGACAGTTTTCTCCAACCCAACCCGGCATGCAACTACACGTGTACGCGTTTTGTTCATTGTTGCAGGTCGCTCCATTCTGGCACGGGTCACTTTGGCATTCATCGTAGTCTAAATGACAGTTTTCTCCAACCCAACCCGGCATGCAACTACACGTGTACGCGTTTTGTTCATTGTTGCAGGTCGCTCCATTTTGGCACGGGTTACTTTGGCATTCGTTATAGTCTGAAAATATTCAAAATGTGTGGTCATATTCTGATAAGGTTTTAGTTGTCTCTATAATGTTTGCTTAGATACGCGTTAAAACGAGAACAACAACTTGTAATATAATATGCACGTGTTTGCTTTCTTTCACTGCATTATGGGAATGCAATATTTCCTGTTCGACTTTGTTTGTCTCATATATAGATTTATTATACCACACTGACTTACACATCTAATTTATTCTAGGTGTTATTAATGTGATAATCGTCAAAATTGTGCTTGTTAATAGTACGGATATGAAAAAAGGTTCAACTTTTAAACATTTATTGGGACTATGCTACCATTACATACCTATATCACACGTGCTGCCTAGCCAACCTGGTGCACAGCTGCACGTGTACGTATTTTGGCCATTGTCGCACGTGGCTCCATTCTGACAGGGATTACTTTGACATTCGTTTATATCTAAAATAGTTTGAAAACAACTTATACACATTAAGGGCATCGTGTTCGAGAACTTGTATACTTGTATTAAAGAAGTTGCATATACGAGTGTATACTTTTACTTAAGACCCTCAATATTATGCGAGTGTGAATAAAATAGTAGAAGCTGTTATAAACTGAAGAACAAAATTAGTCTGTATCATAAAATATAAAGTAAAGTACTAATATACAAGTATATATAGAGAGTAAACAGCTTGTAATCATGTTTCTTCCTGAAATCCATCTAGAAAGCTACAAAAAATGTGACTTGGCAAAAGCCAGAGCATAGAGAGAATACACGACTATGGGTGCAATAAACCACTAATGGATACAATCATAAAACAGACCTTCCTTTTCAGGATTTAGGCAGATGAATCATAAAACGGACCTTCCTTTTCAGGATTGAGGGAGATGTCTTTAGTGGGTCCCTAATCTAGTAGCAAATTTGCCAATAGATCCACATTTAAGAATGCAGTGCTTTACAAACACGAACTTTCAAATGAATCCACGTCTAAACATGCAGTGTGTTGCAAATCATTGGGTCCTTACCTCTTTCCTTAAAGTTTTTTGTTTTATATACAAATTTAAAATGTTGAATGAATGTGATTATGACCAATCTTAAGAAGTTGTTATTACGTCACTAAAGAAATCAGGTTTTTAAAGTCATTTTAGGCTAACAATGTTAAAGTATTCTCAGCTCAATAAAACCGAGTCTTCTACTTTTATCTCTTGTTTGTGTTTGGTGCTTCCAAGGGATCCATTTTTCAGTATTTATTGACATTCACACTAGGACCGAGTCTCCAACTTGTATCTCTTGTTTGTGTTTGGTGCTTCCAAGGGATCCATTTTTCAGTATTTATTGACATTCACACTAGGACCGAGTCTCCAACTTGTATCTCTTGTTTGTGTTTGGTACTTCCAAGGGATCCATTTTTCAGTATTTATTTACTACAATCTAATGAAACACGAGATACATATACCTCATAAGATGTTGCCCAGAAAATATATTCGTCCAAGTGGGGCTAAATAAAAACGTTAAAACGGAAATCATCTCTGTTGCTTTAGCTATTGCTTATTTTTCACCATTTTCAACAGACGTACTTTATTTTAATCGACAAAAGAAGCCACATAATCTAAATAGTGAAGTTTAACTTTTTCTGGAGTATAATAGAGACAAATCGGTTTTCATTGCTGAAATCCCTCATCCAAATAGAGCAAGGTGGTAATGCATGCTTCGTGTTGAAATCTCATCCAAATAGAGCAAGGTGGTAATGCATGCTTCGTGTTGAAATCTCATCCAAATAGAGCAAGGTGGTAATGCATGCTTCGTGTTGAAATCTCATCCAAATAGAGCAAGGTGGTAATGCATGCTTCGTGTTGAAATATCATCCAAATAGAGCAAGGTGGTAATGCATGCTTCGATGATATCGGCCTGGGTATCTTGTGAAAGGAGTTGATGCACTAGTTTCAAACACGATTTATATAAAAGGGCTCTGAAAAACCTGACAAATAATTATCAAAATGCCATGACAAATAAAGGAGATATGATCCTACTGAAATGAGGGCATATTGACAAAATACATTTTAAAGCAAAGAAAATCACTGTAAATTGATCAAAAATAAATATAAAGATGTAAAATGTATAAATTGTATGCTTATTTTTTCATTTGCAGTGATTTTTTTTGCTGTAAAAGACATTTTGTCAATTTGCCATATATCTTAAAAAGGCGCGAATACGTCATCGTTCAAAATGGCCGCCTCCATTTATGTTTCTTAGCACATTTTCAATAGGTAATATCTCCTTTATTTTTCATGGCATTTGGATAACTTTTTCAGTTTTTTTCAAGTTTTTCAGAGCCCTTTAAAATAAACTTGTTTAAAAATAGTGCATCAACCCCTTGAACATTAAATCTCTTTCAAAGCCATTAATATAAATATAAAGCTGCGACTTGGGGTGCTAAGTTAATACCCATTTTAAACAGTAGTTATATGCCTGCTAAAAATGTTATCAATGTTCGTATGGTGTTTACCGCCACTTTTAAAAATCGATCAATCATATGAAGACAACTATAGAATTTTGTGAAAAGTATGAATAGTAATCTAGCAAACGCAGAGCCATTGTTATTCATAGGTATATATCCTACCTGTGTCACAGTTACTACCAGTCCAGCCAGGAGTACACATGCATGTGTAGGCGTTGTTACCATTGTTGCACGTGGCACCATTCTGGCACGGGTCACTTTGACATTCATCATAGTCTACATGACAGTTTGTTCCTATCCAACCCGACGTACAACTGCACGTGTACGCGTTTGGCTCATTGTTACACGTGGCTCCATTCTGGCACGGGTCACTTTGACATTCATCGTAGTCTAAATGACAGTTTTCTCCTACCCAACCAGGCATGCAACTACACGTGTACGCGTTTTGACCATTGTTACACGTGGCTGCATTCTCGCACGGGTCGCTTTGGCATTCATCGTAGTCTAAATGACAATTTTCTCCTACCCAACCTGGCATGCAACTACACGTGTACGCGTTTTGTTCATTGTTGCAGGTCGCTCCATTTTGGCACGGGTCACTTTGGCATTCGTCATAATCTGAAAATATTTAAAAGGTGTGTCCATATTCTGATAAGGTATTAGTTGTCCCTCTAATGTTTGCTTAGGTGGACGCGTTAGAATGAGAACAACAACTTGTAATATATTATGCACGTTGTTATGCACGTGCATGCTTTCTTTTAATGCGTTATTTCCAGTTCTACTTTTAACTGACTCATAGTTTTATAATACCTCACTGATTTATAAATCTAATGTTCTAGGTGTTATTAAAGTGATGCTTGTTAATAATGGAGATGTGAATGAAGGTTCAACTTTTGAACATTTATTGAGACTATGCTCCCATTACGTACCTATATCACACGTGCTGCCTAGCCAACCTGGTGCACAGCTGCACGTGTACGTATTTTGGCCATTGTCGCACGTGGCTCCATTCTGACAGGGATTACTTTGACATTCGTTTATATCTAAAATAGTTTGAAAACAACTTATACACATTAAGGGCATCGTGTTCGAGAGCTTGTATACTAGTATTAAAGAAGTTGCATATACGAGTGTATACTTTTACTTAAGACCCTCAATATTGTGCGAGTGTGAATAAAATAGTAGAAGCTGTTATAAACTGAAGAACAAAATTAGTCTGTATCATAAAATATAAAGTAAAGTACTAATATACATGTATATATAGAGAGTAAACAGCTTGTAATCATGTTTCTTCCTGAAATCCATCTAGAAAGCTACAAAAAATGTGATTTGGCAAAAGCCAGAGCATAAAGAGAATACACCACTATGGGTGCAATAAACCACTAATGGATACAATCATAAAACGGACCTTCCTTTTCAGGATTTAGGCAGATGTCTTTATTGGGTCCCTAATCTAGTAGCAAATTTGCCAATAGATCCACATTTAAGAATGCAGTGCTTTACAAAAACGAACTTGCAAATGAATCCACGTCTAAACATGCAGTGTGTTGCAAATCATTGGGTTCTTACCTCCTTCCTTAAAGTTTTTGTTTTATATATAAATTTAAAATGGCAAATGAATGTGATTATGACCAATCTTGAAAAGTTGTTATTACGTCACTAAAGAAATCAGGTTTTTAAAGTCATTTTAGGCTAACAATGTTAAAGTATTCTCAGCTCAATAAAACAGAGTCTTCTACTTTTATCTCTTGTTTGTGTTTGGTGCTTCCGAGGGACCCATTTTTCAGTATTTATTGACTTCAATATTATGAAACACGAGATACATATACCTCATAAGATGTTGCCCAGAGAATATATTCGTCCAAGTGGGGCTAATTAAAAACGTTAAACGGAAATCAGCTCTGTTGCTTTAGCTCTTGCTTATTTTTCTCCATTTTCAACAGACGTACTTTATTTTAATCGACAAAGAAGCCACATAATCTAAATAGTGAAGTTTAACTTTTTTCAGGAGTATAATAGAGACAAAGCGGTTGTCATTGTTGAAATATCATCCAAATAGAGCAAGGTGGTAATGCATGCTTCGATGATATCGGCCTGGGTATCTAGTGAAAGACTGAAAGGAGTTGATGCACTAGTTTCAAACACGATTGATATAAAAGGGCTCTGAAAAACCTGAAAAATAATTATAAAAATGCCATGAAAAAAAAAAGGAGATATGACCTACTGAAATGATGGCATAGTGACAACATACATTTTAAAGCAAAGAAAATCACTGCAAATAGATTAAAAATACATATACAGATGTAAAATGTATAAATTGTATGCTTATTTTTCATTTACAGTGATTTTATTTGCTGTAAAAGACATTTTGTCAATATTCCATATATGGTAAAAAGGCTCGATGATGTCATCGTTCTAAAATGGCCGCCTCCATTGATGTTTCTTTGCTCATTATCAATAGGTCATTTTCATGGCATTTGGATAATTCTTTCAGGCTTTACAAGTTTTTCAGAGCCCTTTAAAATAAACTTTGTTTAAAAATAGTGCATCAACCCCTTGAACATTAAATCTCTTTCAAAGCCATTTATATAAAAACAAAGCTGCGACTTGGGGTGCAAAGTTAATACCCATTTGCATAATAACGGTTTGCATTTAAACAGTAGTTATATGCCTGCCAAAATGTTATCAATGTTCATATGGTGTTTACCACCACATTTAAAAATCATCCAATTATATTTGTTTGTCTGTATGGTGTTTTACGTCATTTTCAACACATGTAATGTTATATATGACAGTCGATTTTTTTGTGGTGGAGGCAGACCACCCACTTTTCCTGGGTAGAACCAGTACTGTACACCTCCCGTTATCCGTAAGAATCGACACTTCCTCACTTACAAGTCGAGCTCCCAGTGGGATTCGAACCCGCATCGGTGAGAGGCGAAGGTTTACAACGTAACGTCGTTAACCATTCGGCCACGGAGACGCTATCGTTCAATCATATGAAGACAACTATAGAATTGTGTGAAAAGTATCAATATTAATTTAGCAAAGGCAGCGCCATTGTTATTCATAGGTATATATCCTACCAGTGTCACAGTTACTACCAGTCCAGCCAGGAGTACACGAGCACGTGTATGCGTTGTTGCCATTGTTACACGTGGCACCATTCTGGCACGGGTTACTCTGACACTCATCATAGTCTGAATATAAAATCAAATATATACACGAGTACAATTGTTTTTGGTTCATGGTCGTCATTCAGGAAGGTAGTTATTTAAAAGCACTGTGATGACAGTTTAGGGTTTGGTGACTTGTGGCAAAAACATTTTTGAATACTGTATTTACTATGCCATTTGATAAAATTCAGTGTTTGCCAAGTTTCATTTGCGCGGAGCTTTGTTTTATAGGAATATTGGCAAAGATAACCTCATACTCACAGACATGTGGTGGATATTGTGAAAGTGACATTATGAAATTAGTAAAATAAAAAAGAAAGATTAAGAGTTTAATCTTTGTGCACGATATGTTACCACTACGTACCTGTATCGCACGTGCTACCTATCCAACCTGATGCACAACTGCACGTGTACGTATTTTGACCATTGTCGCACGTGGCCCCATTCTGGCATGGGCTACTTTCACATTCGTTTATATCTAAAATAGTACACATTATATTTATAGAGTGTTTTTGTTTATTCATACGTACATGACCATCTCTGTGTTATACTTATATCGCCTATTAATTAAACTGACTAGTTTGGTTTCTTAATTAATTCCTTAATTCAAATTCTCATTTCGGGTTGCAATATGATAGGAGGGAGGTTCGGATCACCCTAGAACCCTGTTTTTATGTTTGTAATGTCTCAATCATTTTCTTTCAAATGTATATTTATATATGTCAAGCACATGTTAGAAATGCGTGTTCTCTAATGGCTGCTTTCGGTGAATTCTAAACTCATTGTTCGACGTTTACATTTACCATTTACAAATATTAAGGACACAACGTTATTGATTACAGTCAAGAAAAAAATAAGAAATATTTACAAGTAATGAATAGAACAATATAAAAACAAAATAATTTAAATAAGTTATATATTTTAATTTATCACATAACTTACGGTGTTGTAGATATACCATTAGTTATATAAGTATGCAAATAAGCCTAGTATGCGCTGTCAAACGGTTTATGTCGGTTCGCGTGTTAAAGCGACAGGCAAAATGCAATAAAAGTCGATATGTCAGTAATGTGATAAATAGAATCTAACATTCGTTCTCATTCATTATTGAATTTATTAAACTCGTTAGCAAAAATGATATAATGATCGACAAGAGCCTCGCATTATATCATTTTGCCAACTCGTTTAATAAATTCAATAATGAATAGAAACATGTAAGATCCTCTCTATATATAATAGCTTCGGCTATTAAAATAGTGAATGTCTTTTGCCGAGCAGATTTTCATAACTATGTTGGTTTTAATAAATTATTTCTACTCCCATCAACTCTGTTTCTGCTTAAAACAATTAGAAAAGTACATGTATACTGATTATAATAGCCATTTATTTGTCAAAAGAAAGTGGACACTGAGTTTTGTTTAGATTTAATTGTATAAAGTCTTTTTAGAATTAAATTGACAAATTCCAAAATGAATATGCCATGTTTGCTATCAAAGTTGTTCTCATTCCATTGCCTATACATATCATGTTGTCATTTGTTTTTCAATAGGTCGAATCATTAAGGGACTGTCGCTTGCTAAAGAGGATAGGGTGTAAAGTAAAATTTCAAAGTGTTCCGTTTCTTTTGCAACTTAGTATAGATTTATAAAAATCTAATAAGACGTATAGCAGATTCTTGTGTTTCTGAGAGAGAAAAAAATAGTGAAATCTGTAACTAATGATTTAGCAACTGGGAATTTTTTGTTTGAATATATCGTTTGTCTATGAATTTTCAGATATCTTACCAGTATTACAGTTAGTGCCTGTCCATCCAGGAGTACATGTGCACGTGTATTGATTGTTGCCGTTATTACACGTGGCACCGTTCTGGCACGGGTTACTCTGGCACTCGTCATAGTCTGAATATAAGTATAAACATTATACAGTGAATAAAACACATTTCACGAAAACTGGACCCACAACAGATGCTAAATAATAGAGTTATTATTTTAAATATGGGAAATTATCATTTTACAATGCCATGAAAAAGGTCCCTGGCTAGCATTTGTGCTAACGCAACATTGAAATTCGAGTGCCCTATAAGCGTAACACCTTCATCCACGCCGTGAACGTCTAAAGCCCTCATTTCTTTGGCGATACCGCGAGATTAAGGTGATCTCGAATAAAACAAAGAGGAGTTTGAATTGGACTGGGGTTTTACGGCGCACCAACACAAGAAAGGGATTTGCAGTGGTTGTATTCTATCCCGGTTCAGGCCTTTACATATATATTGTGGGTTTCTCATACATATTACTTTTAAAACAAAATCATCTAAAAAGCCATTGTAATGATGCAATGAAGTAATAATCTAGAAAAGAAGGCATTCCTGATTATACAGATATGATTAAAAAACATTGATACTCTTTGTATATTATTGGCGGAAGATATCGCAAAAGGGGCACATTGAGATTTATAATAAATACGAAATAATAACGTATTTATATACGGATATGGAAAGTTATTAAAAGTATGTATTAAACGATGAGCTTATTACAAAACATCTTTTTAGTATTCAGTGGACACCACGTATATGTTGATGTGATTGGAGAGCATGTGCATGAATAGAATTGAATTGGGGTTTAAGGTGCACCGACACATGAAAGGTCATATGGCGCCTAGCAGGAATAAACGTGCCAGGCTCATTCTCCATTTGCATCATGATACAATATGGAGTATGGGCCTAGAACGTACTTACCTGCAGAACTGCGGAGTTGCTGCAATTTCTATAGTAGACACTCCACTTACGATGGAGCCACGTTTTCACGTTTGCATACGCGGTGTCATGATAAAGACCTTGAATGAACATGATAAAATGACGGACCTACCCGTCTGCATGAGACAGTGTGTTTGTGAGATTGCAGTGGTTGTGTATGAATGAAGTGTAGAAAAGAGTTCACCTATACAAGCAGTCTCAAAATGTTGTGGACACGGTGTAGTTAGTTGACAAAACTGCCCCGCAGGACACGTTGTTCCAATACACAAGGCCTCCCTGTCGGATTCTTTCTGAAATTAATATATACACATTTAGCACATATATAACAATATGAGACAGCAAAATAGGAATAGCACATTCAATCGTTATAAAACGTTAATACATTGCTTTTTATTGTGAATGCTAAGTTACAGAGATGTTTAATCATCTGAGTTGCTGTTACTTGTGATACGTAGGCTTCATAACCACTGCTCCCAACTAAATCCCATTATGTTTATTTCGCTTTTCGGGGCATTTAAGTTTATTAGATACTGGGACCATACGCCGTACGGCATGGGGAAGCAAATAACTCCATGTCCACCGCCGTATGCATGCCATCTTCGGGATGGTTCAAACTGTGTACTATTGATTTTATGAATATTGAGTTCTGCTTGACCAGGGGCTAGAGGGGCGTGAGCGGTAGCTAGCATATTTCACTCCCGCTCATGAACAGTCTCAATCAAACCGTGACTGCAATATTTCGTATGTGTCGTGCTCGGCCGTTTCCAAAGGTCCATTATCATACTCTTTTTCTATAGCATACACAACTAAAATGATGTTTGTATATTAAGATGTAATAGGCAGTTTGATATCTAATTCAAGGTATAATACATGAATACATTACACACATTATATGTAAGTTTAGTTTAATAGTTTATTTAGGTCTCATCACAGTATAATATTGTCTACAATGCAACAACACTTCACAAAATATGACTGTGCCATTCTTTTTAGAATAACAAGAGACTACACAATATAAATATACATATATATGACTGTTTACAATGTTAAAATATTGAACCGTGTCATTTGACTCACATACAGCCACAGCAATAGGTCCAGTAGTCAATTCATAGAGACATATCACAATAAAATATTACTGCTTTAATTTATCGCATTTTTCTCAGAATATTATTATCAAACACACATATACATAGTAATAATTGAGAAGCCAGTGGTTATCTTGACTTGTTGTCTAAAAAGTACTCAATACAAAATTAAAACATATATATGTGAGTTTATGAACACGATGATAACGTGTAGATGGATGAGAAAGGTTTATTTAAATTTCCAAATGAAATATGAAAAATTGTGGTTGCTATCAATTTAAACTCGTTATGAAATTCAATATTTCATGAAACAAAATTAATCTGACATGCCACGCATACAGTATTTGACTTTGTACAAAATACACTATATTTATAAAGCTGTTAAAGCAATTATATAGTTGATATCTAATTAATTCAATTCATTCGTTTACGAAGATCTACAGTTGGCATTGCACTACGTGACCCCGTAAGCGTTAGCTCCAGGTCATATACCACTATTGAATTTTACATAGGGTTACATTATAGCCTTTTGGCCCTAAAACACATTTTACACATCCAAGGGAACCTTTTAGGCTACTTTATTTTCAAGAACTATCCTAGACTCACTTAAAAAAGTGCAAACAATTGGGGCTTTTGTATTGTTTTCACCTACTTTCGGTTTGATGACGGTGATGACCGTCAGGCACGCAGCAAATAAATGTGAATTTCTGACAATTTACTATACCTGCAATTTTCTCAATAAAATAGCCCAGATGCAAGAACAATTACATTTTTTTTTTTTTTATCACCTACACATATTATTTTGACATTTTATGTACATCAGTTATGATTAAGGCAATTCTACCCAATCAGAAAATAGCTCTTTCGAAAAAGATATACCCTAATACACCCTATACTTTTTTCAGCCAATCAGTAGCCCCAAAACAATAGTGGTATGTGACCTCCAATGATAAGAAGCGAAGTCTTCCAAAATCATGGTAAACGGCAATCGGAACACCTCGCCGTTATACTTTCTCCTCCAATCTCGTAACACCACGCCGATGTATTATCCCCGAAGCTTACCGGAAATTGGCGAGTAGTTACGATTGGGGGGAAATTGACCTTTGATGACATGAATAAGGCGATTCCATTTCCATTTCTGTAATGTGGAGCATAAATCATCATAATTTCCGATAACTATTGTAATACAATGCACTGCGGTTGTGTCTTTGTTTAATATGACGTACACTGGCATACTGGGTTTCTTTACTTAAATTCTTTTGGACAATGCTATTTGCATATATAAAATAATTTACAAGCAGTTTGCATATTCACGGATGTATTGTTCCACCTACATTATGGGTCATAATTATGAAAGTAGGTCATGCGTATTGATATGTTTTATTTTTGTTAGTAGGCTCTGATGTATTACTACGCACCAAAGTGTAGTTCTTACTTACAGACAATGATTGCATATATAACTGTGCACTAAATGCAAAATCTACTAATGCATGCAATGTTTTACTTTTTGCGTATTAATAAACAGATAAGAAACTTCCTATCTTAACCAATGAAGCAACCAAAATATCACGTGGCACCTTAACTTTTCCTTCTATCTTCTCTCTCAATTATTCACCGATTTTGATGAGAATACATCCAAAAGATTCATAGTGAATAGCAAAATGGGATTATAATAATTTATGTTTATTTTCAAAATAAGAAATTGTATAAAAAATGTTTAAAGTTTAAAATGTCATCATTTTTCGCTTTTCTCTTAAAAATCGATACTTTGACATAGTCAAAGTTTCCAAACTCCTTTTTTGCTCCCAATGTAAGAGAAAACAAAATACTATCATTGGAAAGACAATTAAATTTATGATGGTATATTGCTTGAATGAAACTTGTATCTATAAAACTCTTCATGATATGTGTGTTTAAAGTTGGAAAATATTTTGTGAAATTTTCGAACTGTGCCACTTGAAATTTACACAATTTTCATAGTGTTCAATCTATTTGTTATTAGGTCTGTGCTTAAACTGACTTCGATATTGCAATTTTTATGTCATGACATGTGGCGGGAAATTGGATCACGTGACAAGTGCATCATTCTGCTCCCCAATCTCCACGCAGTCCTTTCACTCACATATATCAAGATCAATGTACTGACTCTGGGCAGAGATTGTCTGCTCCCCATACATGCGGAAATATGCGCATGCAGCTATTATAAGATGCAAAACATCGCGCAAAACGCGCCTCCTAGTCTTTTTATACCTTAAAATTTAAAGAAAAAAGCTCTAGAGCTTTTTAGAAAGCTAAACATTTTATGAATTTATAATTATATTTATATTGAACTGATAACATGGTGCGTGTTTGATGTTGAATGTATTACACGAGTTGAATAACATTACCGATGCAGGTATTACACGAGTTGAATAAAATTACCGATGCAAGCGAGACCGTTCCGATATTAAACAATAGTAAAATCAATGTTGAATAGGCACCAATATTCAAAAATGCCACATTAATGCAGCTTAGGTCCTCTCCGAGAAGTCAATCTTCGTAATCCCGTATTTTAACGGTTACGGAAATGACGAAGCAATTCCGATCGCATACCAAGCTAAACGGAAAATACCGAGCGATAATTCGTTCTTCGTTAGCATAGTTATGAATACACTAAGTATGTGATAAAAATGCTTACACGACATAAGTCTTTATTAGCCTCGCAAACACCCTCTGCCGCACAATTGACGTCACGTTTACCTCTACGTGCCTCTAGAAATGTCGATGACTCTTTTCTTGTAATGAACGCCTTGGTGTACATATCACCGTGGGACACAGCTGTAGTGATGGAAATAAGGGATACAATATGATAAAACCGTATAAAACATCAGTATTTATTATATACCATATGTGCATGTATAATGTATCAAATGGATGATGAAATAAAACATTGTATAACAAAAAAAATAAAACATCAGTGTCAAAATTTACAAAGAAAAACGCATCATATTATAAGAATTAATTAATCCACGAAAACAATCGGCCAAGTCCGTAACTACTCGGCCTATTCCGTCATAAAATGGAAACATCCTTGATTTCAATTTTAATTTAACTTCAAACTTTTTAACATAAACCTCATTCAAAATCAGTGAAATCTTACATAGAAAAATTATAATAATAATATAAGAAATAATTTGTAGACAAAGTATTACATGTGTTATGATTATTTGTAACAAGCCGAGCGAAAACCGACAACTGTAAACCGAAAGGTTCTAAGTGATGATTTCCGAGATATTTATAATACTAATTGATGGTGAACAGCCTAAATTAATTGTTGAACGGCCTAAAAAAACCTGAACAAACAATTTCGTAGAGCTTTGTGTTTCGTTTGATCCGACAAGGTAATCGAAAGGTTGCAAATCCATCAAAATAAACCGAAAGGTTGCAAATAGTCAATACCTAACCCATAGCACATGTCGTAAGCCACCGAAAGTGGCACGGCGTTGATACGCCGAGCAATCAGTGATTTGTCTTCCCTGATAAATCTCTCCAAACAACTTGGTCCAACCATTTGGTTCACCTCTGTTTGTAGTGTTATTTCTCTTTATTAGGATGCATTTTTGAATACCTAAGTCATACATGTACTAAATTTTTTTTTTTTAATTATTGAAATGCCCATGAGGTTTAAGATTATCATATTTATTCCAGAAATAATTAAAAAGGTTCATCGTCTAAATCTAATACACCGTCAGGCTATGGGAGCGTGTACGGTGGAAACCGATAATTTGAGCAAACGTGGCGGCGAAATTCAAATGTGTTCTTCTGTACATGTTTTATCAGAACGGGCTATAGTATGCAACATTGCGAAGCTGCAAACAATCAAAGTAAAATGGGGAACATTTTATAACTTAACAGTGTGCAGATCCTATCATGAAAACATAAAACATCATTTACAAGCACTCGTGTACTTGGTCAGTATGCGTTTGCTCAGTAGGAAGTAACATTTTAAAGAACATTTCCATCTTCAAACATCACTAAACAAGTTCAGCAATTCATTTTCTGTTAGGAATAGATTCATTTTAACGCTTTAACACTTTCTTACTCTGCTAGGCGAGATATAACTCGAATGTATAAGCCTCAGTATAGCACACGAAAACCGGTGCTTCACATTGTTTTACTACGGGTGTAGCGAGCGTCAGCGTTATTTGACTGTACTGGTTGTAAGAGTTTTTCATTACGGTTTGTTTGAGCTAAATTATGAGCATCTGTAAGGGTATATTGATCAAATTTGTGTGTTTGAATAATACACGAAACGTCCAAACTGTCTTTAAAAATTATATTGGCATAGCGTGTTAAAGCACACTGATTGCTCGTGATGTCCCGTTGTCATGGTGGGACTATATAGCACTCTGGGGGCGTAGCTAGAGCGGTTTTAAAAGTAAACAAGAAACATGTTATTCATGCGTGTGTATGTGAGGGGTTGAGGAAGGGAGTAGGGGGAGGTGGGGTTCTAAATATTTTAGACGTAGATAATCTGTGGTGCATATTGTTAATGCCTGCTTTGATGACTTAGTCTGAATTTTCTTATTTTTGCTGCTGGGCAATGTGTACGCAGCTGCGCCCTCAGCGTAAATTTAACTACGCACCTGGCAATATTCGTACTTAACTAACTCTTAATTAACCCGTTAAGTAATGTAACCATGTAGTTTCGTCATTTTACTCTAAGGTTATATAAAAGAACCATTGTTTTTCAATCGAGCATAATTACATTTATTCAAATCTATTCAAATCTTAGCAAATTTAAGAAAACTATCGACATCGTGTTATACACGTTTAACAATGTCTCGATATATATACATGTATATATTCTTCTCTATCAATTCCAATACCCCTTTTTCAGTTTTATTTTACTCGCTACTTATTCAACGAACACTGAAAGGTTGTCATGAGAGAAAGTATGTGCCTATATATGATTGGGGTTAAAGGTCGCTTTCAACACTACATGTAGTTCAGTCATACCACGACGGTGTCTACCCAATGCTCAACTTTGAGCTGCCACACTGGAATACCACGCCGTAGACACATGCCATGGAACACCACGCAGTCAAATTATACACATGGAACAGCCATGGACGAGATTCAGTTAGATGAGCGTCGACAGCCTGCATGGGTGACAGTGGAAATGTGTGGTCTGCGACTCATCAACTGACCGGAACTGAAGTGGGGGAAGAGTGGTGCTGGACACGAAGCAAGGGAGTCAGCAACCTGCGTGACTACGCAAACTTTAAACTTAAGACTAGCCGGGGACTCAGGTTGAAGAGACGGGTGTGGTCCACAACTACAGGACTCTCGGCCCAGTATGATAGGACACACCAGAGTGCAGCACCTTGCGGTGGTGGTCTCCACAACACCAGCTGACAACATTACCGCCCCTGCGACAACAATCACCGCCCCAGCGACAACTACACAGAGCGGATGCGACACAACACAGTATATCTACAAGAGAAGCGACGTAGATTCAACACTACAGCCATCTCTACACATACCACCTAGACAAGTCCACACTCTAATGTACCTAGCTGAACCGGGTATCTCTGGTGGTTTATGCGAGATTGAATGATAGTTTAAAATGACGTTAAACCATATAAATATTTCAACAGAAAACCTGACAGTTGTTGATGATGCTGATGCTACTTTTTTTTTTCCGGGAACTTGCATTGTTTTGTTTTAAACATATTTATTTTACATCGATTGCGAAACAAGTTCTTGCAACTTAGATTAATCACTCTTGATGGCTTCCTGGGTAGAACCAGTACTAAGCAATGTGGATTAATTATCTTGCTCAAGGATAAATAACGTGGCCGCGACGGAGGATCGAACCCACGACCTCTCGATCAGGAGTTCGGCGCTCTACCACTGGACCACGCACTCCACTAAAAAAATAAAATTCTTAATCGAATATTTGGTTTACATCTTGTTTGTAAAATATATTCTGAGATAATTGTTTGTAAAACATATTCTTTGTAAAAACATATTCTGTTTTATATCAAAATCTTTCAAAATATTTCTCATAACACGCGTTCTCCTCTTACACATGTTTTCGCTCTGAATTTGTGAAACAAATAAGTTCATAGAGTGACCTATTTACAGATTTGCAGGAAATATGCAACATTCAGGTAATCCAAAATCATGAGTAATTTACTTCGTAAGACATTTTAGTAAATTAACTTCTGGAAGAGAAGACTCGAATTAATATTAAAATGTTTGAACATGAATCGTTCATTGATTTCGCGTGGAGTTCGTCAAGTGCAATAGTTTCAACCCAGATTTCCCGTTGATTCGGGCATGTAGACGTTTTCTACTGTATGCATGCAATTCAGATTTATTCATAAAAACATTCGGCATCGACAAACAAAGTTTTAAAAATGATATATAAATCAACTTGCGGACTAATGTTAAATCCGCCATGTTTTGCTGAAATTATTGGTTTCCCCATACAGGCTTCCATGGCCTGACTGTACTGGACGCAGTTTTACTATTTATTTACTATTATGATATCTTATATTAATTATGGATAACATGAATGAATATTTATCTTATTTTCGATCTATGGATATCCATAATTAATTATGGATACCCATACTTCACATGCATTTATGAGTATCTCATATTCGACTTATGTATATTCATAACTCATTTATAGATATCATTATATCGAATTATGGATATCCATAAATGATTATAAGATATCCATAAATGCTCGTGAATTAATGATATCCATAATTAAGTTTGTTTTATTACAGTCATGGCGCATGGGCTGGTCCACTTCCGGAATACACGGAGGAATAAACTAATATTTGGATATCTATAATTCGAAGCGATTTATGAATATCCATAATTGAACTATGGATATCCGTAATCGATTTGTAGATATCTTAAATTATTCATATCTTAAATTCGAATGTAAGATATTCCAATTTTCCATTGTTTCACGAAACAGTTAGGTCACGTCCATTTTGCGCATAAGGGACGGAAGTTATGACCCCCGTCAAGGTTGCACTTCCATTCGCAACATCTCGTTCATTTCTTCGAAGCATAACTAGAATGTATCTAGAAGGTTACCTTATTGGTGACGGCATCCTAGCATGACGCGCCTTAGATTCTTGCCAAAAAGTAATTGCATTCAAAATCTAAGTTATCATTAAAGTTTAGCAATGACATTTAGTCGATTTCTCCCTCTGTAATCTATTTACATGAAAGCAGTGATAAAACCTTCATCTGTATTGTAAATAACAAACATGCAACGAAAGTCATACACCAACGCGTGTATGGGGCGTCGTTTTACTATTTATTCACTATTTCCGGACATCCATAATTTAATTCTAAGATATCTATAAATCGATGCAAGGGCGGCATTTGAACAAAATAGTAACACGTTGAAGTTTTGTATATTATCATGTTAGAATATGAAAACAGTTGTGTTACTTACCAACTCCAATGAGAAACAGGCAGTAAATAAACTGCAAAAACACGGATAACATTTTGATAATCCTAATTTATTTTCTTACTGGTCTGTATGCACGCCTATTAGTGTTGTCTCCTCGTTTGACGATTCGTCTGTTTGACAAACCATTCCTTCCCTAATGTCAATACAATTAGAAAGGTATTTTTAGGGAAATCCCCGTACGAGTGATTACGAGTGGTTTAAAATGAACCCCAGTAACCTGTAACAATTATGGTTATTATACGCTGAACGGAAGTGTGCCAGTATGGTGTAGACAGTTTTGAATGTTTAATTGTTCGTATTTGTATAGTATTGTTAAGAAAATTGATAATTCTTCTTGGAGTTCTTTGTTTGTTTTTGTCATCAAAATACCGTTTAAATAGAAATATAATTTTTTTTTATAATATGATATCTTTATTTTCAACGTTTTTTCGTACATGGTTTGTATATACATTTCGATTTAAAACATATATATATATATATATAAGTGTAAAGTTAAGATAATTACGATAGTTTTTGTTTGGAAGATTTCAGGCCGATCATGTTTTTTTTTAAAATAGATTACATTTTGATCATTCACCCATGTTGATCATTCAATTATCGATATTCTTTAGTATTTTGATGTAGGCTATGTACATCTTTTTGTACAAAACCCCACACTTTCTACTTGATCCAGAATATATTAAGAGTAATTGTATAGACGTTTTAACGAGACATACTGCAGTTTTGATTTATTTGAAACTCAACGCCGCCTGTTAGTTTTTCAACGTATCTTTCATGACATGTATATTAAAGGGACTGGAAACGTTTATGAAGCATTAGAATTAGCGCCCCCACTTATTTATCCAGTTTCATGTTGACTTTAAACCTGCTGAATAAACTTAAATAAATATTTTAGTTTTCATTTTGTCTTCTTATTCTACCATAGAGTTTAAATATAATGCTGATGCAATATGCTTAACAGAACATAATTTGCTTTACTTTAATCTTTTAATGAATATAAATGATTAAACAAATGCAAGTTTTGTAAAAAAAAAAATAAATAAAAAAAAAAAAAAAAAAAATAAAAAATAAGGGACGCCGTGAGCTTTTAAAAAAATCAAGATTGCCGTGTGTCCCTTTGAACATTATTTAAATAGTTGAAAGTTTTGAAATTTCACACAAGAAATCATAGACTACCTATCGAAACAGGTAGATGGCATAGTAAACCCCTCAACGAAAGACTATGTATGCTATGTGATTCTCAAGAAGTAGAAGATGAATACCATTAATATTATCTGCTTGTTTGTAAACACTTTAAAGAAGACAGAAAAACACATGTACATTCATACTATTTTAAACGGCCAAATATAATTAAATTCGAGGAAGTGATGAATACAAAAAAATAACAAAAACTTAAGACGTTAAGTGTGTTTATAGATATTGTCTTGAAAAGTGTAAACATCTAGATATAATACGACTGGGTTGAAGTTACAAATTATGTCATACCAAGAGTAACCATAATTGATTGGTTAAAATGGATAAATGATTGACAACTGGCGACATGTTAATTGAAACTGGCACACACGAGGCAAAACGGATTACTCCAAATCAATATTGTAAAGATGTATGATTTATTTATAGTTTACGATTTGATGTAATTCAAATGAATATTGTAAATATGTAGGAGTTATTTGTATGTTTTCGCATGGTCAGTACATATATTGTTAACGATGCTATAGAAAATATCATATCCCTGTTGTTCGACGTCTATTTACAACAAAAACTATAAATCATAATGTCAAAATAACGCACGAAAAATGTACCTATTTCAAGGGATAAACTTAATCTGAAAGTTGTTCTCCCACTTTATAGGCACTATATAACGGTGCTCAAATTTAGATAATATACAACTGAGTGTTAACTTAGTTGGTAGTAATATTATTTATATATTTACCCTTTTTTGTCATAAATATGAAAGTACTTGTATAACTTTATATTATCACACACTATCATGAATTATCGCTTTATCTTTTCTGTCGCTTACTCGCCATAATGATTGTTAACTATGATGTATTTCTATATATCCATTGCTGTTTACATATGTATTTTTTTTTTGAATTTGAATTTGAAAGTAATTTGTATTTGTATTTTACAAATTGGGGATTATATTACACCATTAATATATTTAAACCTATGATAGAATATCGAAGAAAAAATGCATTTTAATGTGCGTTAACTTTAATTTAATTATATGTAAGCAGGTTTAAAACCTATATGATACTAGATTTATAAATCGAAATGTTGACATTTAACGCATGATAAATAACGCAGTATTACGTTTACTTCATGTATTTTGCAGGAAGCAAAGTATATAGTGTATGACAATGTAGATTTGGTGGTATTGTAATTATAACACACACATAATCTTATCATGCATTGTTTTGATCGAATAGGTTATTACTGATCAATGTCGTATGACCTGTACATGAGTACTTGTTTAAATGTTAAAAGTAAGTAAGTGCATGAGTATTTTTTTAAATGCTAGAAGTAAGGAAGTAAGTAAGTAAACACGCAAGCAAGAATGTAAGCAAGCAAATATTCAAGTAGGTAAGCAAGTAAGTAAGTAAGTAAGTATCAAAGTTAGTAAGTATTTATTTAGGTAAGTAAAGTAAGTAAGTAAAGAAGTAAAGTAAGCAAGGAAGCAAATAATTAAATGTAAGCAAGAAATCAGTTCAGTAAATAAGTAAGGCAATAAGTAAATAAAGTAAATAAAGTAAGTAAGTAAAGTTAATGAGTTAGTTTGTCAGTAACAAGTAAGTAAAGTAAGTAAGTAAGTAAGTAAGTAAGTAAGTAAGTAAGTAAGTAAGTAAGTAAGTAAGCAAGTAAGTAAGTGAGTAAATACGCAAGCAAGAAAGCAAGCAAGCCAATAAGCCGGTAAGTAAGCAAGTAAGTAAGTAAGTAAGTATCTAATTAGTAAGTAATTATTTAGGTCAGTAAAGTAAGTAAGTGTAGTAAAGAAATAGAGTAAGTAAGGAAGTAAATGTGAGCAAGCAATCAAGTAAGTCAATAAATAAGTCAATAAGTAAATAAAGTAAGTAAGTAAGTAAAGTTAGTAAGTTAGTTTGTCAGTAACAAGTGAGTAAGTAATTAAGTAAGTAAGTAGTGAAGTAAGTAAGTAAGTAAGTAAGTAAATAAGTAAGTAAGTAAGTAAGTAAGTAAGTAAGTAAGTAAGTAAGTAAGTAAGTAGGTAAGTAAGTAAGTATCTAAGTTAGTAAGTAATTATTTAGATAAGTAAAGTAAGTGAAGAAGTAGAGTAAGTAAGGAAGCAAATAAGTAAATGTAAGCAAGCAATCAAGTTAGTAAATTAGTAAGTCAATAAGTAAATAAAGTAAGTAAGTAAGTAAAGATAGTGTAAGTAAGCAAGTAAGTAAGTAAGCACGTAAGCAAGAAAGCAAATTCGTAAATTAGTTTGTCAGTAACAAGTGAGTAAGTAAGTAAGTAAATAAGTAGGTCAGTAAGTAAGTAAGTAAATAATTAAGTAAGTAAGTAAATAAGTAGGTAAGTAAGTAAGTATCTAAGTTAGTAAGTAATTATTTAGGTAAGTAAAGTAAGTGAAGAAGTAAAGTAAGTAAGGAAGCAAATAAGTAAATGTAAGCATGCAATCAAGTAAGTAAATAAGAAGGTCAATGAGTAAATAAAGTAAGTAAGTAAGTAAAGATAGTGTAAGTAAGCAAGTAAGTAAGTAAGCACGTAAGCAAGAAAGCAAGCAAGCTAATACGCAAGTAATTAAGCAAGTAAGGAAGTATCTAAGTTAGTAAGTAATTATTTAGGTAAGTAAAGTAAGTGAAGAAGTAAGGTAAGTAAGGAAGCAAATAAGTAAAATGTAAGCATGCAATCAAGTAAGTACATAAGTAAGTCAATAAGTAAATAAAGTAAGTAAGTAAGTAAAGTTAATAAGTTAATTTGTCAGTAACAAGTGAGTAAGTAATTAAGTAAGTAAGTAGGTAAGTAAGTAAGTAAATAAGTATGTAAGTAAGTAAGTAGGTAAGTAAGTAAGTATCTAAGTTAGTAAGTAATTATTTAGGTAAGTAAAGTAAGTGAAGAAGTAAAGTAAGTAAGGAAGCATATAAGTAAATGTAAGTAAGCAATCAAGTAAGTAAATAAGTAAGTCAATACGTAAATAAAGTAAGTAAGTAAGTAAAGTTAGTAAGTTAGTTTGTCAGTAACAAGTGAGTAAGTAAGTAAGTAGGTAAGTAAGTAAGTAAGTAAGTAAGTAAGTAAGTAAGTAAATAAGTAAGTAAGAAAGTAAGTAGGTAAGTAAGTTAATATCTAAGTTAGTAAGTAATTATTTAGGTAAGTAAAGTAAGTGAAGAAGTTAATTAAGTAAGGAAGCAAATAAGTAAATGTAAGCATGCAATCAAGTAAGTAAATAAGTAATTCAATAAGTAAATAAAGTAAGTAAGTAAGTAAAGGTAGTGTAAGTAAGTAAGTAAGCACGTAAGCAAATAAGCAAGCAAGCAAATACGCAAGTAATTAAGCAAGTAAGTAAGTAAGTATCTAAGTTAGTAAGTAATTATTTAGGTAAGTAAGTAAGTAAAGATGTAGAGTAAGTAAGGAAACAAATAAGTATGTTACTTCCAAGTGAGCAATCGCATACTGACCTAGTACAAGAATGTTTGTAAGTGTTGTTTTATGTTTTCAGGATATGATCTGCACACTGTTAAGTTATAAAAAGTTCCTATTTTACTTTGGCTGTTTGCAGCTTTGCAATGTTGCATTAAATAGCCCGTTCTGATATAAACTATGGACATGCACAGATGAAAACAATTGAATTCGCCGCCATGTTTGCTCAAATTATCGGTTTCCACCGTAAAGGCTCCAATAGCCTGATATTCATAACAGAAATAATAGCAAAGTTTCATCGTCTAAATTTAATACACCGTATTAGACGCCGTTTTATTATTTATTTACTATTTATAGATATCCATAATTCGAATATAAGATCTCTTATATTAATTATGGATAACGTTAATTAAAAGATATCTTATATTCGAACTATTCGAACTTCACATGCTTCGTATTAGATTTATGGATATCTTGTATCCGAATTACGGATATCGATATCCATAATTCATTTATGGATACCATACTTCACATGAATTTATGGATATCTCATATTCGACTTATGTATATCCATAACTCATTTATAGATACCATTAAATGGAATTATGGATATCCATAAATGGTTATAAGATATCCATAAATGCGCGTGAATTAATGATACTCATAATTAAGTTCACTTTATAACAGTCATGGCGCAAGGGCTGGTCCACTTCTGGAATGCACGGAAGAATAAACTGATATTTGGATATCTATAATTCGAAGCGATTTATGGATATCCATAATTGAACTATGAAAATCCATAATCGATATGTAGATATCTTTAAATTATTGATATCTTAAAATCGAATATAAGATATTCATATTTCCACTGTTTTTCCACTGTTTCAAGAAACAGCTAGGTCACGTCCATTTTGCGCATAAGCGATGGAAGTTATGACCTACCGTCAAGGCTGCGGTTCCATTCGCAACATCTCGTTCATTTCTTCAAAGCATAACTAGAATGTATCTATAAGGTTTGCGTGTGAAGTTGGCTCGGGGTTCGGGGTTCGGGGTTCGACATTCAAACCCAGTTCGGTATTCAACATTCAAAGTCAGTTCGGGGTTCGACATTCGAAACCAGTTCGGTATTCAACATTCAGAGTCAGTTCGGGGTTCGACTTTTGAACCCAGTTCGGTATTCAACATTCGAACCCAGTTCGGAGTTCGACATCCGAACCCAGTTTGGTATTCAACATTTAAAGTCAGTTTGGGGTTCGACATGCGAACTCAGTTCGGTATTCAACATTCGGTCCCAGTTCGGGGTTTGACATTTGAACCCAGTTCGGGGTTCAACATTCGAATCAAGTTCGGTATTCAACATCCACGTCATTTCGGGGTTCGACATTCAGCCAATTCGGTATTCAACATTCAGAGTCAGTTCGGGGTTCGACATTCGAACCCAGTTCGGTATTCAACATTCGAACCCAATTCGGGGTTCAACATTGGTATCCAGTTCGGTATTCAACATTCAAAGTCAGTGCGGGGTTTGACATTCGAACTCAGTTCAGTATTCAACATTCAATGTCAGTTCGGGGTTCGACATTCGAAACCAGTTCGGTATTCAACATTCGAACCCAATTCGGGGTTCAACATTAGAATCCAGTTCGGTATTCAACATTTAAAGTCAGTTCGGGGTTCGGCATTCGAACCCATTTCGGTACTCAACATTCGGTCCCAGTTCGAGGTTCGACATTCAAACCCAGTTCGGGGTTCAACATTCGAATCCAGTTCGGTATTCAACATTCAAAGTCATTTCGGGTTCGACATTCAGCCAGTTCGGTATTCAACATTCAGAGTCAGTTCGGGGTTCGACAATCGAACCCAGTTCGGTATTCAACATTCAATGTCAGTTCGGGGTTCGACATTCGAACCCAGTTCGGTATTCAACATTCGCACCAAGTTCTGGGTTCAACATTGGTATCCAGCTCGGTATTCAATATTTAAAGTCAGTGCTGGGTTTGACATTCGAACCCAGTTTGATATTCAACATTCAATGTCAGTTCGGGGTTCGACATTCGAAACCAGTTCGGTATTCAACATTCGAACCGAGTTCGGGGTTCAACATTCGAACCCAGTTCGGTATTCAACATTCGAACCCAGTTCGGGGTTCAACCTTGGTATCCAGTTCGGTATTCAACATTCAAAGTCAGTGCGGGGTTTGACATTCGAACTCAATTCGGTATTCAACATTCAATTTCAGTTCGGGGTTCGACATTGGAAACCAGTTCGGTATTCAATATTCGAATCCAGTTCGGGGTTCAACATTAGAATCCAGTTCGGTATGCAACATTTAAAGTCAGTTCGGGGTTCGACATTCGAACCCAGTTCGGCACTCAACATTCGGTCCCAGTTCGAGGTTCGACATTCAAACCCAGTTCGGTATTCAACATTCAAAACCAGTTTGGGTTCAACATTTGGATCTTTTTCGATGTTAACATTCGGAACCATTTCTGTGGTCTACTCACCCAACAGAATATGTGACGGTCTTGTTTGTGTATGTTTTTAACGTCATAAATGAAACAAAGAAGTGCAACAAAATCCGTTTTTATTGATCACTTATCGTAATCATAATTTTATAATTGTAGTAAATGGAAAAACCTGCCTCTTACATTAAAGATACACTTTCATATATTTTTGCCCATTGTCTGATTTGTCTTAATGTTCACATATTATTTTTCTTAAACAGTGTTATTTTGTATAACTCAACTTATTGCCATTTACCAAATTAAGTTCTGTTGCAAATAATCCGAGAACAATAAAATAATACAGGGTAATAGATGTCTGCAACGTTTAACTCGGATCAACCACTTGCTTTACTCGATTGCATTTTTCCATTGTCTATAGTGTGTATGTGATCTGCGTAATAAATTTCAATTGTCATGCATTTGTGTACCAAATATGAAGAAAAAAAAAAACGATGCGCCTTAATTTTAATGTTGCATTAAAGGTACTATATCTCTATATAAGGCTAGTGGGCGTGTATCAAAAGCAAGTGGGGGCGGTTTAACACTTGGTTGACAACCAACTTCAAGCTTACGAAACGTGGCTGTAAACCCGTATATAATGCAAACTGCCTTTTATAGCTAACTATTTCATTTTGTTAACCTGTGATCAACAAAGAAACATATGCACACCCATTCACTGAGAAATATTATAGTATTTGCGAGTTTCGAACCAAGGACTTTCGGATTGACGCTACGCTTAGCCGTAGTGGTGATCAAATCAGTTGATCAATAGTCTTATTTTTATCGATATACTGTTGGCATTGCAGGCGTTATCCTTGGGCGTTAACAGGGTTCCAATGTTGAATACCGAACTGGGTTCGAATGTAGAACCCCGAATTTGGTTCGAATGTTGAATACCGGACTTGGTTTGAATGTCGAACCCCGAACTGCCGGACTTTGAATGTCGAATACCGAACTGGATTCGAATGTCGAACCCCGAACTGACTTTGAATGTTGAATCCCGAACTGGATTCGAATGTTGAACCCCAAACTGGGTTCGAATGTTGAATATCGAACTGGGTTCGAATGTCGAACCCCGAACTGGGTTCGAATCTTGAATACCGGACTGGGTTCGTATGTCGAACCCCGAACTGACTTTGAATGTTGAATACTGAACTGGGTTCGAATGTCGAACCCCGAACTGGGTTCGAATATTGAATACCAAACTGGGTTTGAATGACGAACCCCAAACTGTGTACGAATGTTGAAAATAGAACTGTGTTTGAATGTCGAACCCCGAACTGGGTTCGAATGGGTCCGAAAGTTGAATACCGAACTGGGTTTGAATGTGGAACCCCGAACTGGGTTCGAATGTGGAACCCCGAACTGGGTTTGAATATTGAATACCGAACTGGGTTTGAATGTCGAACCCCGAACCCCGAGCCAACTTCACACACATCTAGAAATGTTACCGTATTGACGCGCCTTAAATTCTTGCCAAAAGAAATTGCATTCAAAATCTATTATTAAAGTTTATCAATGACAATTAGCCGATTTTTCCCTCTATAATTTATTACATGAAAGCAGTGATAAAACCTTAATAACAAACATGCAACAAAAGTCATATGAAAGTGTATGGGGCGACGTTTTACTCTTTATACACTATTTCTGGACATCCATTATTTAATTTTAAGATATCTATAAATCGATGCCAAGGGCGGCATTTTGAACAAAATAGTAACACCTTGACGTTTTGTATATTATCATGTTAGAATATGAAAATACCAATGAGAAACAGGCAGTATATAACCTGCAAAAATACTGATAACATTTTGATAATCCTAATTTATTTTCTTACTGGTCTGTATGCACGTCTATTAGTGTTGTCTCCTCGTTTGATGATTCATCTGTTTGACAAACCATTCCTTCCCTGATTTCAATACAATTAAAAAGGTAAGTTTAGGGAAATCCCCGTACGAGTGATCCCAGTAACCTGTAACAATTATGGTTATTATACGCTGAACGGAAGTGTAGACAATTTTGAATGTTTAATTGTTCGTATTTGTATCGTATTGTTAAGAAAATTGGTAATTCAACTTTGAGTTCTTTGTTTGTTTTTAGAAATATAGTTCTTTTTTATAATATGATATCTTTATTTTCAACGTTTTTTCGTAATGGTTTGTATATACATTTCGATTTAAAACATATATACATATATATATATATAAGTGTAAAGTTAAGATAATTACGATAGTTTTTGTTTGGAAGATTTCCGCCCGATCATGTTTGTTTTAAAATAGATTACATTTTGACCATTCATCCATTTTGACCATTCCAAATAATCGACATTCTTTAGTATTTTATCTTTCTGTAAAAAACACATACTTTCTACTTGATCCAGAATATATAAAGAGTAATTGTACAGACGTTTTAACGAGACATACGGCAGTTTTGATTTGTTTGAATTATATGTAAGCAGGTTTAAAACCAATATGATACTAGATATATAAATCGAAACGCATGATAAATAACGCAGTATTGTAACGCTGATCTTTCACTATGTGTCATTGTATATGCTTTGGTTTGCTATGTTATTGATATGAGTATTCATCGAGTTGTGTAGATTATTGTAAAATGCTAATATAAAGTGTGTTAAACAATTGTTGACATGTCGTTCTGTACTATTCAATATGTGCATCACTTAAATGATTTTGACTATTGAACTATTGATATATTCTAAGAAATATTGCATTCAAAAATTGTTGATTTCTAAACTTATGAACTGTGTCATCATGTCAGGTATTTTGCATGCTACGATTACTCACCCACTCCGAGTCGCCATATTATCGTTTATTCACGTTTAGGACGTGTGCTGCTCAACCTTTCGGTACCAACTCAGCTGGCAAATTCTAGTTGCTATAACCGTTTAGATCTATCTTAATAAATAAGAAATAGCCAGGATAGTTTTTCTGGAACGGTAGCTTAACACATTATTTTTTGGCAAAAACATCCAAATTTGAACAAAAATCGCTAAAAACTGGAATAATTTTTCAATTATTATTATCATTGCAATATTACGGAGCTGGAGCCTCTGAAAGTTGCCTGTTATATTCATGTAAATAAAAATAATATTTGAAATGAACAAAATGTAGACAGTTTGCCATTTTGGGGGGAAATCAGCAAAAAAAGCGTACAAATTGCTCATTTTTTGAATAATTTTTAAAAAAATATTGACACTTTCAATTAAACAAAATAGTAGGTTTTAAAATGTTTTCATGTATCTAAAGATGTCCTGAGATATAGGAAAAATTCTAAAAGATCATAGATTTGGAAAAACTGGGATATTTTGGGCCAAAAGTTGCAAATTTTAACCAAAATCACTAAAAACGGGATTACTTCTAAAAATATAATTCTCATTATAATATAAGGAGATTGAAAGTTCTTAAAGTTATCTGTTATATACAAGTTCATGGAAACAAATATTTGGAATGAATAAAATATATAAATCTTGAAATTTTGGGGGGAAATCAACACAAAATGAATTAAAGTCGATGATTTTTGGAATAGATATGAAATTTTAAATTATGATTAAAATAGTGTCATGAGCTACAGAAGAGACAGTCATAAAGGATCTGAGATTTGAAAATGCCATTACTTTTGGCCCAGAATATCGAAATTTAACCAAAACCGCCGAAAACTGGACTATTTAAAATACAATTTTATTGCAATATAAGGGAGTTGAATGTTCTTAAAATAAACATTCTATTATATTAATGTGCATGGGGAAAATGTTTGGAATAAACAAAGTTGATACATCTTGACATTTTTGGAGAAAATTTACAAAAATAAAGCATAAAATAAAAGATTTTTGGATATTTATTTATAACAAAACAAAGTATTTTTCAAAAATGTAAATAAAGATGTGTTAAGGTACAGACAAAATGTACCTAAGTAACTTAAAAGCAGGCTGCAAATAAAATTTACGAAAATTTGAATATTAATTAAAAAATGATTTCTTTTGAAATGAAAGGGAGGTGAAGGTCTTTACCATTTTCTTATTATGTAGATAAAGAGGCACACATTACATTTTGACTTAAATATACCAGTTTTGAATTATATTTTTCCTTTTGTTTCGATTTCGCAGGGAAAGATATGATCGACAGACAGGTATCTAGAAGATACTTGACTCAAAAAGGCCAATAATACGTTACCAATTAGAATCATCGAAGAATGGTATTTTTGTTTGATTGATTAACATATAATCTTATTATTTACCTTATCATATGAGTGATGTATTTTAGATATAAAGAAAGATACAAATATCGGACAGGTGAAGCAGCATTCAAGGACGACAGTCAACCACAAAACTCAAACAAAACACGCAAACAGACAAACGAGAAGGCAAAAGTAATAAAAAATGCAAACGACATCACAAACACAAAAAGTTTGAAGTACACATATTCACACTGTCCACTATGATCGAGAAACGAAAAAGTGTTTAATGATTATGTATTTTATTGATTTGCTCAAGGGTCTTCTTAGACTTATTGCAATATTGTTATATGTATGGAGGGTGGCCTCGAACCTCCATAGACCTATGACGAGGCAAAAAAAGTTTCTTTTTCTTCTTCTTCTTCTTCTTCTTCTATGTTCGTGTATATGGAAAAAAAATGGACGAACACACACATTTTTTAAAAAAAAAAATAGCTTAAAAAAAAGAATTGCATGAATATCATGTATTTGTAATATAAGACATTTTTAAACGATTTTGATAATTAAACTCAAACTTACAAATTGCATACGTAAATGCCATAATAGTATTTATTTTATTAAACTATTGCAAACAAAAAATATGCCAATTAACAGGACCGAGAGAAGTGATATTTCAGTTTTGGGTTGAGAAAAATGCAATTAAGAAGTAAACGTAGTTTTAAAGAAAACTCAGCCTGGAAAATAATATACGTCTCAAAGCTACAGAAAGAGACAATCATGATATTAACATCTTTAACAGAATACTACGTTTTCATCTGCCGAATGTTGACGCATGTTAACATTCTGAATCTGGTATGCATGCTACAATGCTACAATTAACTCCCCTGCATTCACACCATGTTGCAATACAGGGAAGTCTATGCTTTCTGCAAGTCAGTGTAAAGTAAGTTTCGCAAGATACTTTGATAACATTCCGAAATTATAAAGGAACAGATGGGCATCTGTTATAACAGGCCTTCTAACAAAGTTCAAGGTGTACTATCCCTATTCTAAAGCTATGTAAGACTTTCCGAGGTCCTTGTTTGCACGTGGTGGTATGCACGCAAATGTTGTACTGCTGCTGTTGCATATGTGTGGGGAATACTGCCCATCAAGAGCTGACCAGTTGAATTCACAACGCAAAAGGATGGACATACAACAAGCCGTTGTAATGAGATACTGGATTATTATTAACTGATATCCACTTGTTGTCATTACAACAGCTTGTTGTATGCCCATTCTGCTGAGTGGTGGAAAGGATTCGAAAATCTCACCATCAGATTTTACTATAGACCGTGTGTCCATTTAGACAACCTGCTGTTTAAAATAATATTTAACTACCGTCTTTCAAAACATGTCTGTCAGGATGCTCTGTCCTACTGACGTAGCGGTATCTAGATTATACTTCTATTTCAGCAGTCATATACTCAAACTACTTTGTAAATCAGTTGTTTTCATTTTAGAACGATTTTCCTACTCCCAAGAACTGAAGCAAAGACTGCTGTGCTAGTCTTTCAAACCTCCTTGCAACATTGCCTTTGTATCTACCCTGTGTTACCTTGCATCACGTGTAACACTCGTTAGCTGCTGAATATTTAAGGACTATTTATCTGCCATCTTTATATAAACACAAATTTCAAAATGGATGGGGTATAGTCAAGTGAAATTTTCAACCAAATGCATACTTTAGGCATGAGCAATGTCAACCATAATGTACATGACAGTACTTCAATATTATTTACGTGAACATAATATCAGAAATAATACGTATATGGCTGAAATATGCCCTTTTTATCCGAAAAGTATGACGGCAATTTTATTAAAAAAATAAATTAATGTCAAATAAATTGTTCCATTTATCCAGCGAGAGCAGACGAGACATAATTTCTAAATAAAATAAACCATGTTATCACATCTTCCAAATTTCAAAGTGCACCATTGTAAAAAGGCAAAGATATTCTTTCAATGACATGTGGTTTCGAAATAATCTCAATGTTATAATATGATGACATAGACGGACTTTCTCTGTAATTGTTTTATAACCGGCAACTATATTTGTGGATGTGTTAAACAGAACTGAGTGACTATTTTGCATAGAAACATTGCCAAACAAAACCAATTGATCATTATCATGTCTATATACGGTCCAAACCAAATAACAAATCTAATAAACTGTTCATCCGAACGTTTCACCTTACCACGTTTCAGTTTACAATGTAAGTGCACGCTTTTCATGTATATCATTTTAAATATCAAAACTATTTTTTTCTTTTTTTAACAGTGGTGTACTATTATGCCATACATATTTTAGTGTATATAATTCAATGATGGAATCAAGGGCTGATAATCACATAGGCTTTTTGCATATGTTAAATAAATAACGAGAAGGGTGTTCCACGGAACACTTTTTTAGATTGTCATGTGCTTATTTAACGTTATGAGCTAGGTCAGGTTGCAGGTAAAGGTTTAATGGAAAGGTGCATAACTTTGCTATTAGACATGTGTAACGACTTTCCTTGGGGTGAGATGAAGATATTTATGAAGTTTTATGAACATAGGTGAAATATTTTTTAAGTTATGACCAAGTTCAGGTTGCAGGTTAAAGCGTGACGGACAGACGGACGAAGGCGATGAATGAAGACAGACTACGAAGGTTACACAAAGACAAATAAAATGGAACTTTAAATTGTAACATTTCTGTGAACCTTTTTTTAATCTTAGCTAAATTTTTCTAATTAAAATCTTAAAAGTGTACTTTATTATCTCCCTTTATAGCAACACATTTATTACAGAGAGGTCAGACGTTTATATTATTTCGTATTGTTTCGTATATGCAGAATCTAAAAAACTATATTTACATGTAATTTGCTTAAAAAGTATAAATGTATTCTTATTTGTTTGGTTATCTTTACCTTCTTTCGATAGAATGTGCGTTTAAAGATTAAAATGGTTGAATGTTTGCTTCTATATGTTTTTATACGTTTTTAAGGGTTGAACTATTGAACTGTTATTTGTTTACATGACTTACGTAACCATTTTGGACGCAATCAAATACACAAAAACAAATTTGGTGGAGTTAATCCATGCCATACATCTATTTTTATATCAATTTAGAACATTTTCTTAAAAATAACCTCCCTTTATAAAACAATAGTTTTACACACTTAAGCTACCGAACTAAAAATACTATCCTAGCTTAAAAGAAGCGTAAGACATTGACCTTTCTGAAAATGCATATTAGAACTTGCCAGCTTGAGTGGTACCAATATGTCAAAATTTGGGTAGCAGCACACGGCCTAGTTGTCATAAATCACCATCGGTAGAATTCATTTCGCAATTGAATTTAGAACAACTGCTTCCACTGTTACTTTATGACATTCATTAATATTGTTTTATTCCAGTAAATAACTTTTTGACAGATCCAAAACTTTCCAAAGTCAGCCATACTGATTTCTGGTCCATTCGAATTACTCGACGTTTTTCATTCAAGCTATGTTTCTAGATGTACCGATTGACACCGTGAGGTCAATCTCGCGCTGTGACGCATTACTATATTTTGATTGGCTAACTTCCGTATAAATACTTTCGAACCGCGAATTTCAAATCAATGTTTATTCACTACTCGATGTGTATGGTCTAAGTACCAAAGACGCATTTTTCGCCCATTTCCAAATATTGCCAGTTGGTATATTATAGACCATCATGGACGCATCCAGTGAAGTGGTATATTGGTTATTATTGGTACAGCATTAAAATAGTACTGAAAGTACTGGATAAATAAAATGTTACCAATATATACCAAAATTCTCCAACTCCGTAAAAATCTCAAAATAAGCCCGATGCATTTGTAAACATCCGCCGCTTTTTGGCAATTGACTAAATGTCATCAAAAGCTTTAGCTAAATACTAAAAATCACTCAGAGTGGGTAGCTATACATTTAAAAACATGTATGTTGTTTTATTTACGCCACGTTACCAGATGTTTGTTCTAATATAGTTTTCATGTTTATAAAATGTCTAGAAAAACATAATAAATAAATGTTGAAGACATAATAAAAAGTTAAACATAAAACTTTACTTCTAGCCTCCATGTTTTCATTTCCTTACCAAGTAAATTAAATAGTAGCCAAAAGCCAAATATCAGACGAACCCTTGCGGTAATATTGAAACCCGGTATTAAACAGGTACATAACCAATATATACCAAAGTTGGTTAAACATCATAATTTCAGCATTACAGTATTGAGTTATCTCCCTTTACTTCCTGTATTTAGCAGGAAGCAAAGTATATAGTGTATGAAAATGTAGATTTGGTGGTATTGTAATTATAACACACACATACTCTTATCATGCGTGCTTTGCATTGTTTTGATCGAATAGGTTATTACCGATCAATGTCGAATGTCCTGTGCATGAGTACTTGTTTTAAATGTTAAAAGTAAGTAAGTACATGAGTACTTTTTACAATGCTAAAAGTAAGTAAGTAAGTAAGTAATTAAGTGTACGAAAGTGTACGTAAGTAAGTAAGTAAGTAAAGAAGTAAATTAAGTAAGGAAGCAAATAATTAAATGTAAGCAAGCAATCAAGTCAGTAAATAAATAAGTCAATAAGTAAATAAAGTAAGTAAGTAAGTAAAGTTTTTTTGTCAGTAACAAATAAGTAGAGTAAGTAAGTAATTAAGTAAGTAAGTAATTAAACACGCAAGCAAGAAAGTGAGCAAGCACATATTCAAGTAAGTAAGCAAGTAAGTAAGTAAGTATCTAAGTTAGTAAGTAATTATTTAGGTAAGTAAAGTAAGTAAGTAAAGAAGTAAAGTAAGTAAGGAAGCAAATAATTAAATGTAAGCAATCAATCAAGTAAGTAAATAAGTAAGTCAATAAGTAAATATAGTAGGTAAGTAAAGTTAGTAAGTTAGTTTGTCAGTTACAAGTAAGTAAGTAAGTAAGTAAGTAAGTAAGCAAATATGTAAGTAAGTGTAAGTAAGTAAGTAAGTAAACACGCAATCAAGAAAGCAAGAAAGCCAATAAGCAGGTAAGTAAGCACGTAAGTAAGTAAGTATCTAAGTTATTGAGTAATTATTTAGGTAAGTAAAGCAAGTACGTGTAGTAAAGACATAAAGTATGTAAGGAAGCAAATAAGTAAATGTAAACTAGCAATCAAATAAGTCGATAAGTAAGTCAATAAGTAAATAAAGAAAGTAAATAAGTAAATTTAGTAATTTAATTTGTCAGTAACAAGTAAGTAAGTAAGTAAGTAAATAAGTA
Source organism: Cyrtodaria siliqua (assembly GCA_037043455.1). NCBI lineage: Eukaryota > Metazoa > Mollusca > Bivalvia > Adapedonta > Hiatellidae > Cyrtodaria > Cyrtodaria siliqua. The sequence continues at coordinate 46,915 of JAWPHD010011327.1, forward strand.
AGTAAGTAAGCGAGCGAGCAAGCAATCAAGCAAGTAAACAAGCAAACAAGCAAGTAAGTAAGTAAGTAAGTAAGAAGGTTAGCAAGTAAGTAAGAGAGTAAGTTATTTATTTATATTTGGACCTTCTATACGCCGTATCTGCCCTTGCTTCACACACTTCGTTAACAGTTCCGATTCATACTGAGTTGATAATTTTTTCGATGGAATGCTGTAATATTATTGCGGACTTAAACCTCTTGTCGCATATTTGTTTTTATAACACATTTTGGTATCTGGATGCTGTATTGAATATGGAAAAAAAACTTTCTTTACAAGTATGGTTAATATTATCTATCCTAAGAACGTCATTCCAACAAAGTTAATAGTTTTGATACTGTTGTTTATTTTCTCGCTTTGCAGCTCTCACACAGCATTTATGACAAGAGAGATAATGTCAATATTGACATCGTTAAATTTTTCTATTTAGATCGGGAAATTCCCCCAGCAACAACGTATGGGGTATATATTTCCTCAACTGTTCGTCTGTATAGAACTTGTAGTCAAGCTGAGAACTTACCAAGGTGGTCACCCTATTATCAACTCTTTTATATTTGTGATGTCGCTATCTTTGATTGTATTTTTATAATAAGTGTTGTTTGTTTTTAGTGCGTATTTTTAGTTGACTGTACAGTGTCGTTATCGACTTGAACACCTAATTTGAAACATGCGCAGACTTTGTATAACTAAACGCTACTCCATCAGGAATTTAACAACTCGCCTGCCAATAGAACTATCACAACCAGACGTGTATTTCCATGATCACTTCATACAATCTAGAACAATTATCAAACAAGGTTATGATAATGTAATTTTGCAACGCACTGCAGGTTAAGTAGCTGTCGCTTTACAGTTTCCCACTACACTTTACTCTGTGATTGTGGGATAATTGTGTTTGTGGGACTGATTGTGGACTCCATGATGATCCCTGCTTACATCCTAAAGGTGAATGCAACGTTTAATGGTTGTCTTTAATACTATTTTGTCGTGCCTTTAACTGTTTATTCTCTTGTTCCTCTAGCTTCTACAAAGTCATGGAGTTTTGTTTTAGATGCTGCCTAGTTTGTAAGAGGATCTACTATTAGCCTGGCGCGGATTTCTTTATTTACACGGTTTACTCTCATTAAGTACTTCCTTTGTGACTTTCTGTGATTTTTTAGAGTCATATCTACCACGATCAGCTTTATGTTTTTTCTTGTATTGCCTTTTATTGCTGCTTAATATAGCATGGCGGATATTTCTTTATTTAAATTGTCCCTTTTAAGTGGAATTGGATCGCAAAACGGAAAGAGTGAGGTTTGGTACAACTTGGTGCCACTTTTATCTCTTGTTTGTTGCTTCCAAGGGATCCACTTTTCAGTATTTATTGACTTTGTTTAGTGCTGTGTGGCGGCCGTAAAAAGTTACCCCGATTACAAATCAGTAGTGTTATTACTTACTGATCTTTTGGTATCATCAACCCCAGTCTTTGTGGCGTTAAAGTAGACTATCGTTTAAACCGGTGCTAGGAGGCGTGAGAGGTGTTGCACACCACATTACCTCTCACGTACACACCCAATAAAATCGAGTCTGCTACTTGTATCTCTTGTTTGTGTTTTTTCCCCTTCCAATGTGTCCCCTTATCAGTACTTAGAACCTGAAGTAAACCCTAAGTAGCTACCTTTTTACCAATGTCCGTTCCAAGGTCTGTTGGCAACCATTTTTTGTTGTGGTGTCTCGTCCTTTGTTTCTATTTATCCGTGTTATTATTGTCTGTTTTGTATGTCTGTATTTTAATGGCTGTGTTCTGGGAATGCTATATTCCCTGTTCGACTTTTGCATACACGTGTATTGAATTACGCAATTGTATTCCTCTGCTTGAATACTCTTTTGATTTAAATACAAGATACTATGTTATGATAGCTGTTTATGTATATCAACGTGTTAAAATAATCGCTTGTCTTATGGTGGATAATATGTTCTGAAGTTGTCTTCTTCTTTTCTTTTTGAGTTTTGAGAACGATTGCATTAAGGTGATCAAAACAAACACAAAATAAATGAATAACGCAATAGCATTAATAAAACTCAAATGAACGTAATGTAAAGTTATGTAAATAAAAAGTGTCTTAAAAGAAACACGATGTAAATGCATTATTGTTTGGGGCGCTTGTTTCAGCCAGAGGTTTTTCAGCAATAGCATGAGCAATTTTATAAATACGGCCATATATCAGTAGAACTGAAATCTTTAGTGGTAAATGAAAATACCTTATTTCTTACAATCGGTTGAGAAATAAATATTTTACAGCCAAAATGCTTTTTCGATGCGGATCATTTTCCATGTAAATTCTTTGTTGCTGGGGCAGCAAAAACTTATGAAATCCCAAATAACTTCAGTTTGTCCTAATATTTTGTCATAACAATTTCAGAGTGTCTTGAGTTTTCAAATGTTTGACGCAGCAGGATTTTGCATTGAAAATGCCCTATCAAAAACAATTTTCGCCTATGGATTTTTTATTTCTGAACCGATTTTGAAAAGTTAGGTATTTTTATTTACCACTGAAAATGTCTGTTTCACTGATATACACCTTATTTATGTCCTCTTTAAATGTTGTCCTAAAGGTTCATAAAACCTTCGGCTGAAACAAGCGGCCCAAACAATAATATGGTTTCCTCTTGTTGGTGCGACGATCGAACCTCAAGTGTTTTAATCAAACTCATCAACGTCATATTCAAGTACGCCCACCAAGGAAACCATTACTATTAATGTAACAAAATAAAAACAAAAGGCCCTCGAAGGCGGCATGATATGCTCTACCTCATTTGTTTTAATCAAACTCACAAACATCATATTCCAGTGCTCCTACCAAGGAATACAAAACCGTAAGGTCAGTATACATATCCTCGCCAACTATATACACAAATGCTGGATCTGACGCTATCTCTAATAGGGATGTTATATTTGCGTCTCTACCGATAGCAACAGTTACCATGGTGACTCCGCTCTCTTTTAGTTGTTTTGCTTCTTCTTTGACTGCATCTGTGTCATCGAATTTTCCGTTGCTGAAAATAATTGCCATCTTCCTTGCGTTTGGACGTCTGCCCTTCGTAGATGAGAACAAAAGTTGGTACAAATAATTTAGTGCTTTAGTGGCATTTGCAGAGCCATCAATTCGCTCTAAACGGGAAACTTTTGTAATTTGTTCACTGACTTCAGTATACGTTGAATAATCATCAAAATCAAATTCTTCGGAAATCGTTTTTCCAAATCTTGTATAACTAACATGCACACCATCTTGGCTGATAGGTATGGCCTTTAACAGTATTTTTAGTGCATTTAACTGTTTGTAAAACAGATTCGATTGTTGGTCTAAATCCTTCGAAGCATCCATTAATATGACAATGTCGGACGTGTTTCTGAAACAGTCTGTGAAAACAAAAATCATTAAACACAACAACACATTCTTGATTTTCAAAAATGCACAAAAGGTAATGTTCTTTGAAAAAAAATAAAGAGATTATTTTTCCAGATCGTCTAAATTATTCATTAGCCTTACGATGTAAGTATTGAAAGAAAAAGATGCGTCTTCGATTGTGAATACTCATCTAGTTAGATTATTCATTAGTCAAGAAGTCAAAATAGGAGTGAAACATAAAATAAATACCTGGACAAGTAGCCATGACGTGAGATTTAAGAATGCTGTTCAGAGCATCTTTGTTTGTGGCAGGAAACACCTTGCTGGAGTCGCTGACAATATTAATCAGCTCTTCATGTGCGACTTGGTCTCCAATGGCTATGGCAATAACATGTGCCCCGTCGAGTTTTAATTGAGTAGCCTGATATACCGTGTCTTCTATGTTGGAAGAAAGACCGTTCGTCAGAACGATTACGTAGTGGTAGACCGACCTCGCTCCTTTGTCTGGAGATAAAACATCTTTTCGTACAACTTCCAGGGCTTTACCTGTAAAGGATGGCCCTGCTATGTGTGTGATATTGTCAACTACGTGGAGTAATGTTTCGTGTGTTGTATACGAGTTTAAATATGAATGCACTATGGCGTCCAAGGAGAATGTTACCACGCTAAATTGAAAGTCATCAACGCCAATAGGGAAGCTGATAATGAACTCTTTGATATAGTCTTTCTGTCTCTGAAACACAGTTGCACTTTGACTCAGAGAAGAATCCAGGACAAAAACAACATCTGCTCCGGCAGGGTGATGTGGAACGCACATATCTACAATCAAGAACAAATCTCGTATAAAAGAAAACATTTTTATTTACTTTAATTTCTAGAATCACTCAATATAATCTATTATGATCTTTGTGTTTGGGTTTTATTAGATACTTGAGCCAAATAAGACTTGAATTGTACTGCTCACGGAGAATGGCTTGCATTATACTGCTCACGGAGAATGGCTTGCATTGTACTGCTCACGGAGAATGGCTTGCATTGTACCGTTCACGGAGAATGGCTTGCATTGTACTGCTCACTGAGAATGGCTTGAAGTGTAAACGTCTCTGGAGCGTGACTTATAACCTCTATCACGTCGATAAGGGACTAACACTATACTTGCAATTTCGAAAGTAGATATAAAAGTCGAATCGGAAATGTTGCAATCAAGGAAAACAGTCAACCAATATCATGCACATAAACAAACAATAATTTCACAGATGAATGAAAGGCAAGATATAGATATGACATCACAAACATAAAAGGGTTGAGAGTAGAGTTACCGCATTGGAACGGTCAGTAGCAAAAAAAGCCGTTTGGGTTTAAACCAGGTTCTCGGGTACACCAAACCTCACTCTTACCCTATAGTCATCCCATAAAACGGGACAGTGTAAATTAAGATATCCTCGCCAGGTTATATTCTCTAACAAACAAGGAAGCATTAATAGGCAATATAAGTATAACACATAAACGATCATGTATATATATGAATAAAAAACAAAAGCTAAGAAAGCCACAGAGCAAGTACTCAGTGGACGCGGCAGAAGTCAGAGCAACAAGAGAACAAACCATTAATGGTATGACAAGATTTAATATAACCATCAAACGCCAAACCATACCGTCCTTGGAGGAATTTGCAAAATGAGGGGTGATAACCTCTTTTGATAAACTGTTTAATAAGTTTAATAAAATGTATGCAATTTATTAAGACCAAGGATCTTACAAAGTTTGTGATAATCCTTGTCGCAGAAGAGTTCTTAAATTACTTTTATATTTTATAAGTAGATCAGTCATACGTTAATACAATTTGCAAAGATGTTTTGATGTTTATGGTAACGGTAGCAATGCTAGACTAGCTTCTTAGTTATACAAATATTACAAATATTAAAGTCCTCAATACGACTAGCTCTAGAAAAACCAATAAGTTGGGAAAAATAGACACCATAAGAAGTAGATCGGGGATCATCACCATCTACGTGGGGATAATTGACAATTTCAAAATTAAAATCATCTCCCATGCCAAAGATTTTACTAATTATTTCATCATTTTCAACAGAGAGATGTAAGGCAAGAAAAGTAGCTACAGTATCAGAAATGTTAGCTTTGCTGAGTTAAAGTTCTTTAGGAAGATAGTATTAACCATAGTAGAAAAGAAAGGATTGTCACTGTTCAATATGTAATCCAGAAACCGAGAGGTGTCCAGACACCGAGAGGTGTTATTAAAGGCTTCAGCTACATCTGCCTGAGAATCTGCTGAAAGACACAAGATGAAATCTCCATAGGGATACCAACACTTGTCTATAAACGGTAGTTCCGTACGTGATAAAAAATAGTGTCTAATAGGAAAATAAGTGCTTCACAAACTTCTAGGCAAGTCCACATAGTGTAATTGTCTAAAATGCCGTTAGTAAAACAAATCGCTTTAACATTGTTAATGGCCAAACATGCAGTTGTATCTATAGAGAAAGGTTTTTGAATGAGAGCAATAAGTTCGTCTTTGCTAAGGTGATATGGTAACGTTGTATATAGTGTTGAACAGTCATAACTCTTTATAAACTGAACCAACAGCTAAAGCACCAGTAGACGATGCCTTTAATGTGTGAACTTATTATATGCCGACTGGTACCGGTGAAAACAGGTGATTTTAATGATTTTTTTTTTAATTTACAGACGTTATTGACAAGATAATTTTCTCGTTCAGAACGAATATTTTTTATTGATTAATTGTTATTATTGAGATATTAAAGGTATTGTCTACTGATGCGTTAGCTGTTTGAACGTTTAACTGACCAAAATAAATTAATCCCAGAGTTGTCAAAACTTTAGCGCACTATTGCTTAACGTGATCTTTAACGGCAGCAAGGCAAGAAGTTAAACGTTTGGAGTTGGTTGTGGTGGTGCGGCAGAAAGACAATAAGTTAAAAGTTTTGAGATGTTTGTGGTGGTTCAGGTACTATAATTAGAATGGCATACATACCTATTTCGCAGTTGACTCCTGTGAAATCTTCAGCGCACGTGCAAGTGTATTTATTTAATAAATCATTGCACGTGGCATTATTTTGACAAGGGTTGCTTAAACACTCGTCAGTTTCTGAAATAAACATATAGCGAGAACCGTTCGATAAATGAACATTTTCTTTTTTCGTCAGTAATAGTGTGTTTATATTTGTTAAATGCTCATTAACTATGATACAATTTTAAATATGCTTAGAAACACGTTACTGATTCGCAGCACTTAGTTATGTAGTCTATACGGACACCCGACTTAAACAAAATGAACTCTTTGAAGGCTACTACCCGAAATAAGTTGGTTACAGTGGACTTATTTGCAATGATTTATTAAACAATTGTTTAGTTGTGTACGTACAACACACGCATTGCAATGTTCCCCTTTATAGGCTGTGAGCTAGTAGGAGAAACCCTCCCCCCCCCCCCCACCCAGAGGGAATTTTGTAGGGTATGATTTTCTGAAAGAACATACAGTAAGTTTCAAAATGAGACATGTGTGCCATCTGAGCGTTAGGGCTTAGAAACACGTTACTGATTCGCAGCACTTAGTTATGTAGTCTATACGGACACCCGACTTAAACAAAATGAACTCTTTGAAGGCTACAACCCGAAATAAGTTGGTTACAGTGGACTTATTTGCAATGATTTATTAAACAATTGTTTAGTTGTGTACGTACAACACACGCATTGCAATGTTCCCTTTTATAGGCTGTGAGCTAGTAGAAGAAACCCTCTCCCCCCCCCCCCCCCCCCCCCCCCCCACTCCAGGCGGAATTTTGTAGGGTATGCTTTTCTGAAAGAACATACAGTAACTTTCCAAATGAGACATGTGTGCCATCTGAGCGTTAGGGCTTTAGTGAGTTTTAGGGGAAAACGCTTCGTTTTCAGACGAAATCGCCGAAATCTGGAATTATTTATTAGAAAAAGAGTGGAATATATTAGAACCAATTTGAATTGATGGAATCTTTCTCGGAACGCACCTGTACGTGTCCCATCATATAAGTATATGGATCCGATACTTAAATATTGAGATTTGGTAAAAATGTTAAACATTTTAATTAAATCGCTTATTTCTGTAATACATTGGGGGTATTTAACTAAAAATTAGAACTATATCTAATACAATAGACAAAATAAATATTGTAACCTTTTTGGGCAGGGAAATGTCCAGTGATTAAACAGAAACAAGTTCCAAACCGCATGATGTTTGGAAATGCTTTAATTTTGGGGCGAAAAATGTGTATTTTTGTCAAAAAATCGCCGGAATCTGGAATTATATTTTGAAACATAAACTTATCAAATTGAAGCAATAGAATGTTGCACAGCATACATATTCAAGTCTTTCCTGGCATGATATATAACATATTTTCTCAAATATCGGCATTTAGGCAAAATGTTGGGAAAATGGCAAAAATCACTGATTTCTGTAATCCATTGTGGGTATTGGGTTAAAATATAGAAACAAATTTAATACAATAGAATAAGGACACATTGTAATATTTTTGAATAAAAAAAGTTCCAATAACTAAGTAGAAAAAAGTCCCGAACCGTATGATGCTTGAAAATGCCTTAATTTTGGGGCGAATAATGTGTATTTTTGTCAAATTTCGACGGAATCTGGAATTATTTCGAAAATAGTTTTAACATAAACTTATCAAATTGAAGTAATATAATGTTGCACAGCATACATATTCAAGTGTTTTCGTGCATCATATATAACATATCTGCTGAAATATGTTGGAAAAAAGGACTAAAATCACTTAGTTCTGCAATCCATTGGGGGTATTGGGTTAAAATCTAGAAAAATATATAATACCGGTACAATAGAAAAATAGACTGTAAGCTTGTAGGAGTAACCCTCCCCCCAGGGGGAATTTTGTACCCCCTATTTTTCTGAAAGCCCATTATGTGTAGGGCATTCTGAAACATGCACGTGTACCGATTGGCGACTTGGACTTACCACTTTACCGGCATTTCGAACATGGTACATAGAGCTATATACAGTATACGTTATAAATAGATAAATAGCGTTGAGCGACCCTCTGCGAACGGCCACTGGGCCGACCCACATATTTTTCGACACAACGGGACCGGTGGCCAGCCGTCGGTGGTAGGTCCCAAGTTCATGTGGCACTCGGTCGCAAGTCCATATTAGGGGAAAGGCTACCCGAGTTCGAGTCTCGAACATGGCACATAGAGCTATATACAGTTATATAGAAGGATATAGCGTTGAACGACCTTCGGCCGACGACCGCTGGACCGAATTACAGATTAGGTGACACAGCAGGACTAGTGGGCAGCCGTCGGCAAAGGTCCCGGCAACGCGTGGCGTTCAATCGCAAGGCTGTAACATGGGGGAGGCTACCCGAGTTTGGGTCTCGAACCTCGTAACTCACCTAGAGCTTTATACAGTATAGTTATATATGTATAGAGGGAAATAGCGTTAAACGACACTCGACCGCTGGCCGCTGGACCGATTCATATATTTTGTGACACAAGGGGCCCGATAGCCAGCCGTCGGCAAAGGTCCCCGCTATGCGTGGTTCTCGGTCCCTAGGCCTTATCAGGGTGAGGGCTACCCGAGTTCGAGTCTCGAACATGGCACATATAGCTATATACAGTTATATAGATGGAAATAGCGTAGTGACATAACGGGACCGGTGGCAAGCCGTCGGCAATGGTCCTCGCTACGCGTGGCACTCGGGCCCTAGGTCGTATCAGGGGAAGGCTACCGGAGTTCGTGTCTCGAACATGTCACCTAGAGCTATATAGTAAATAGCTTTGAGCGACCTGCAGCCGACGGCCGCTGGGCCAACCCACAGGTTTTGTGACACAACGGGAACGGTGGCCAGCCTCGGCAAAGGTCCCTGCTACGCGTGGCACTCGGTCGCAAGACCGTATCAGGGGGAGGGCTATCTGAGTTCGGGCCTCGAACATGGCACCTAGAGCTATATACAGTATAGTTATACAGAAATAGCATTGAGCGACCCTCGGCCGACGGCTGCTGGGCCGACCTACAGATCTAATGACACAACGGGACCATCTTGGACACCATGTTTGATTTCTTTTTATCGTGTTACACCTAAATTTCGGGTAGTTTACATATGCTTTTTATACACAGTCTAATTAATATTTTGATATATAGAAACCCTTACTTACAGACGAACACCAGTTATTACAGCCACCTATTTGCACTAAAAATAAGGTTTTTTTGGTAAGGAATGTGGTGTAACGTAAATTACAGAATAGTTTCATTAGGTTTGAAGCGCTTCTCAACTTATATTAATAAAAGTACATGTATTATGTTTCTTACATGGTTTTGATTTAATTTATATTCAACGTTTTTAATGTACATTGCCATTTTAATTGTAATGTAAGGTAACAAAGTTTACATGCACGTTACTCACTAAAGCCCAACGCTCAAAATTGATGGCACACCTGTCTCATTTTGAAACTTATTGTATGTTCTTTCAGAAAATCATACCCTACAAAATCCCGCAAAGGGTATGGGTAGGGGGTGGGGGGGGGGGGGGCGGCGGGGGTGTCTACAGCCAGCTTAAGAACTAGTACATGATGTGTTGTATTTGCTCGGGAGGTTCTGTCATGTCATTTTTTAACAAATTCCCATAAGGTATCAGCTAGAGCAGGCTTGTTTGCTTATAAAGGCAAATAAAATGTCAGCGTGCCATGCACTCCTTGAAAACATGATAAGTCAATGGCAATATCGCCAGGTTAGAGTAGGAATGTTCCATAGAAGAAAGACGGTTATCTGGTATATTATTGCACATTGGACTGCAGAAATGTTATAAAAAAAAAATTCCGTTCTTTCTATGCATTTTTATTTTTTTGCCAATACCTCAATGCATTACAGAAATCAGCGATTTTAGTCATTTTTTCAACATTTTGGCCTAAAATATAAATACTTGAGCATATATGTTATATCTGATACAATAAATGACTTCGATATGTATAGTGTGCAACATTTTATTGCTTCAAATTGAAAAGTTTATGTTCAAACTATTTTCAAAAGATAATTCCAGATTCCGTCGATTTTTGACGGAAATAAACATTTTTCGCCTGAAAATTAAGGCAATATTTTAAGCATCATATGGTCCAGGACTTTTGTCTACTTAATTATTAGACCTTTGTCTATCCAAAATGTTGCAATATGTCTTTATTCTATTGTATTTATCTTTATATATTTACATTAATTTTTAATTAATACTTCATTTTTTCATTTTTCATCAATTTTTGCGCACAATATGACCTATTTATGTGTCGACGTGCCGTAAAACACCATTCATTCATTCATTCATTCATTCTATTGTATTTAATACTTTTTTCTAAATTTTAACCCAATACCCCCAATGGATTACAGAAATCAGTGATTTTTGTAATTTTTTCCAACATTTTGCCCTATATGCCAATATTTGATATATGTTATATATGATGCCAGGAAAACAAACTTGAATATGTATGCTGTGCAACATTCTATGGCTTCAATTTGATAAGTTTATGTTCAAACTAATTTTAAAAAATAATTCCAGATTACGCCGATTTTTGACAAAAATACACATTTTTCGCCCCAAAATTAAAGCATTTCCAAACATCATGCGGTTTGGAACTTTTTTCTATTTAATCACTGGACCTTACCCTGCCCAAAAAGGTTACAATATTTCTATTTAATATTGCATTAGATATATCTCTAATTTTCAGTTAAATGTATTACAGAAATAAGCGATTTTATTAAATATTTTAACATTTTTACATTAAATCTCAATATTTAAGTATTAGAACCATAAATTATATGGTGGGACACGTAGAGATGCGTTCCGAGAAAAATTCCATCAATTGAAATTGGTTCTAATATATTCCATTCTTTTTCTAAAAAAAAAATTACAGATTTCGGCGATTTTCGTCTAAAAACGCAACGTTTTCCCCCAAAACTCACTAAAGCCCCAACGCTCAGATGGCACACATGTCTCATTTTGAAGCTTAATGTACGTTCTTTCAGAAAATCATACCCTACAAAATTCCCCCCTGGGGGGGAGGGGGACTACAGCCAGCTCAAGAACTATTTCATGCATTGTATATAGGCTGTAGCCAAAGACGTGTACGCTGGATCGTTATTGAAGTGTTGATTGGAAAAACACTAGCTTATATACAGTGACCTAACGTTATGATAAATGCGTCATAAATTAAATCGGCAGTGATTGTTTTGCTGTGTTTGTATATAAATGATAAAGAAATACTAGATTTTTGAAATATAATTTCTTTTCATTTAGTGCTTGTCGGAAGTTATAAGCTCTTACGAAAACCGAATTTGAAAATCAAAGCGGTACACCCTGTCTGATAAGTTCAAAATACCTGTTTCGCAATGTATTCCTTCCCATCCGGGTATACAAATGCACTTGTACTCATTCTGACCATTAATGCACGTGGCGCCATTCTGGCACGGGATACTATCACACTCGTTAAAATCTACAACATACAGAAAATGATTCTAGATGTGAATAAAGAGGAACTTGAATGTATCAAGAAACTTAACCGTAGAACTAGCATCTATGACAGTTCAAAAAAGTTACCATTCTTGTTATTTCCAAGCTACATGTAGTACTTGTACATTTCTGTAAAACCATCGCCTCCACCCGACTCCCGTCTCACGTCTTTTTCATCGTTGTCTTTATGATGTATTATCTTCGTTAGTGCTTACGACACTATCAAAGGTCATAAAGGATCAAAAACTTCTTCTAGTGAACGAAACATTAGTTTAAAGCTACATAATCTCTATATCAATCGATTTCTTCTTTGTAGGCGTGTCTTCATGTTCACCAGCTCATGTCGAAATCGGGTATTTAAGCGAGCACATATGGGCAGGAAAACATTTACTGTATAGACATCGAGCAGCGCACATCTTACCTATACACAGGTAACAGTGTTTTTTACAGAAAAAAAATAGCCTCTTTCGGGGCTCGACCACGCGACCTTCTGATTACATGCCTTGTGTTCTATCTACTGTAATACAACGCTACTTGAGAAAATAGTATACTAACTACCATTTATTATGAGGCAAAATAACTTAACATATTTGAACGCAACTCAAGATGGATCAATAAATATATAGTCCATCTTGTCGCACGTGTAAATTAATCTCTTTGGTTCGTATTTAGATATACATTGATAAAGTAAGCTCAGAACGTGATTAAGTCAAATGGAGGTGTATTCGAGTGTAGCCAACAGTATACTCTCCGTTGCATCGGTTATCGAGAACCGTTCGATGAATGAACGTTTTCTTTTTTCGTCAGTAATAATGTGTATATATTTGTTAAATGTTCCTTAAATTTTCATTGTGCTTAGAAACACGTTACTGATTCGCAGCACTTGGAGATCACTGAGCCCGATACTTATATTTAGTTATCGGTGGTACATTTCAATTTCTTTTGTTTTCTTACTTAATTTTTGATTCAGTGGTTCCACTACTCCGGCCGATAAAAGGCTCTGGGTATTGTTTAACCACTCATAGGATATGTTGTCTGCTTTTTATACGCAGGCTTCATAACCGCTGCTCCCAACTAAATTTCATTATGTTTATTTCGCTCTTCGGGGCATTTAATTTTATTAGATACTGGGACCATACGCCGTACGACATGGGGAAGCAGTAAACTCCATGTTCACCGCCATATGCATGCCAACTTCGGGATGGTTAAAATTGTGTACTATTGATTTTATGAATATTGAGTTTTGCTCAACCCGGGGCTAGAGGGCGTGAGCGGTAGCTAGCATATTTCACTACCGCTCATGAACAGTCTCAATCAAACCGAGACTGCAATATTTCGTATGTGTCGTGCTCGGCCGTTTCCAAAGGTCCATTATCATACTCTTTTTTAGTTATGTAGTCTATACGGACACCCGACTTACACAAAATGAACACTTTGAAGGCTACTACCCGAAATGAGTTGGTTACAGTGGTCTTATTTGCAATGATTTATTAAACAATTGTTTAGTTGTGTACGTGCAACACACGCATTGCAATGTTTCCGTTATATACATTGTCTATAGGCTGTAGCCAAAGACGTGTACGCTGGGTCGTTATTGAAGTGTTGATGGGAAAAGCACTAGCTATTTACAGTGACCTATCGTCATGATAAATGCGTAATAAATTAAATCGGCAGTGACCCGATTGTTTGGCTGTGTTTGTATATAAATGATAAAGAAAGAAATACTGGATTCTTGAAATATAATTACTATTCATTAAGTGCTTATAAAGAGGAATTGAACGTATCAAGAAACTTACTTGTAGAACTAGCATCTATGACAGTTCCAAAAAGATACAATTCTTGTTATTTCCAAGCTACAATTAGTACTTGTACATTTCTGTAAAACCATCGCCTCCACTCGACTCCCGTCCCACGTGTCATTAATTGTTGTCTTTAATGATGTATTATTTTCGGTAGTGCTTACGATAGTTTGTGAGTCACTATTAAAGGCAACAAAGGATCAAAAACTTCTTCTCGTGAACGAAACATTAGTTTAAGGAATACAACTAGATGGGGCTTAGATTATAACAAATAGCTTAATTTGGATTTGTATGGCTAGTCATGGTGTCTTACCAGTCTCACAACGAGGTTGGTTCAGGAGATGGTTGTCGCTAAACGTCATCTTCAAGATTTCGAAACTATATGACGATTTCGCTTAACATCAACATAGTTACTATTAAATACTATAATATGGAACATATTATGGAGGGTTCACCTCCTTTATGCAAATCTGCCTCTATACTGAAGCTAGGCATAACCCTTAATAGTGCTACACATTCATGCCCCGATAGTTAGCGATCAACTTCAGGAACACCGAAGACACAAAAAATGCATATTTAGATCCGAAAGTATTCCCTGTTACATGTAAAAGAAGTAGTTATCTTTGTTGAAAAAACGCCATTTGTGTGGGTTGGGGAAGGGCCAACTTCTTTTATACTTTCTTCTTTTACTTTTGTGAGTGTATTTATAACGTTTAAATGATACTTAGCGAGTATATACAAACATTCGATTGTATGCTTTCACTTTATATGTATCTATCAATAAACAAAGCTGGACTCTTGACTTGGTTAGTACATACACAATGTATGTATAGGCTTTAAATTAGTTTTTAGTCACATAACGACGGTTCTACTTGTAGCAGTGAGTTTAATGCTACACATTTTGATATGCTTTGCCATCACAGCCACCACCCCCACTCCAACCCTCTTTACAGTATTTGTGTTAGTGCTGTCACACTGAAATAACAGGCCGTTGACATAGTCATGAACCCCGCTTAGTCGCATTAAACTGACACCGGACCGACCAGTCCTCGCACTACCATTGTTATGCAAAACGTCAAACAAGGGAGCAACTACTGCCAATTTGTACCATTTTTAGTTTCAGAACCTATAAGATATAGCTTGCAATGACTAGTTTACCTCTCTCGGGTTCGTATCTAGATATACAGTTATGATGAAAATTGATAAAGTAAGCTCAGAACGTGATTAGGTCAAAAGGAGATGTATTCGAATATAGCCAACAGTGTAATCTCCGTTGCATCGTTTATCCGTGGCCGAAGGGATAACGACGTCGCGTTGTAAACCTTCTCGGCTCTCACCGTTGCAGGTTCGAATCCCACTGGGAGCTCAACTTGTAAGTGAGGAATTGTCGATTCTTACGGATGGCGGGAGGTATACAGTACTGGTTCAACCCAGGAAAAGTGGGTGGTCTGCCTCCACCACCAAAAAAAATCGACATTTATGTAAAACCTTACTTGTGTTGAAAATGACGCAACACACCATTCAGAAAATACTAATAATTACCACTTCGTTTCAAATACAGTTAGAATATTACATAGTATGTAATATGCTAACCGTATTTGAAACGAAGTGGTAAATACGTCCGCTGGCTAGTGAGAGTACAAACAGTGTTAAATACAGACTAATTATACAGTTTTATTAATGTCATAACGTGACCTATACAGGCTCCTATGACATATAGTTCATAAGCATAGTACCCATTTCGCAGATCGGATTCAACTTGTATGAGCATGGAATATCGTTCCATTGATGCGTCCGATAAAATTGACCACAATCCTCATCACCATGCCCATTATTCGGTTCTCCATTCTCCCAGTCCGTGAACGATAGTGTGCTCCCATTTTCTACCCACCTCCAAACTCCCTCTTCTGTTTGATCACTCATACCCAACCATTGACCATATTCTGAAATACACATATATAAATTAGTTGTAAAACAGTTAAATTGCTAGGGATGTAGCGTGGCCTGTTTTCAACATACCTGTATTAGCGAGGTGTGAAGCGCCGAGTGGAAGAGGGTCTGGGAGTAGGTGACCCCTTCCACAAGGGTGTTCAGTTGGCATCCTTCTATATATTTGTTTCATCTCTGGAACAAAATGGTGCTAGTACGACCGATATTTGTCATTAATACATATGGAGTTTAATTACCATGAGCTTTACAATACGGGATTTATATCCCTTGGATTTCTATCCCTTGTACAAATAGGTCCGCATAAACAAACGAGTGCGCTAGCACGAATTTGTTAATTCTGACATATATTCACGAGGGTTAGAAATCATGTATGCGTTTCACTTTTCTCTTGTGCGATGACCGGACACCCGTGTGAGACTCTATGCTCTAAGGGTAGATTGATGTATGAACTTTCGTCCCTCGGGTTTTCTGATTGTACCCTAGATTGGGGTTCTCTTTGACTGCATCTGCTGTGGTTGAACAGCATAATTCTGCATACATGCTGTAGTGTTTCTAATTAAGGATGTTGGCTGGGTAAGTTTTGACATCTTCAAGTCTAAACATTTTATTTTTTAAATCATAGTTTTATTTGACAACAGAATTGTTTCAATTTTTCCATTCTAGTAGATGTGGATATAATGTAGGATTTAAGATGGTAACATATCAAATTTTAAGCAAATGTTTTTTCTTCATATTTTTCCATCATTTGTGATTTTTTTTTGTAGAGGTATGGGTAGCTCTGAGTAAAAATTTTCCTTTTGCTATAGAAAAAATCAGATTTTTGTTTTTCAGTATTGGAATACATGTATAAAAGTAGATACTGAGCTAATTTTATTTTCGATCTCCATGTCAATATTGTGTGACAGTATTGTCAAAATCACTCCAAAATGGGTGTAATTTAAAAAAAAATAATAAAAAACATTAGAAGCCTGGTGAGCTATATATTTTTTTACTTGTTTTGAAAGAAATGTCATAGGACCTTGACATATACAAGTTTTAAAAAAAGTTGATCATTAGAACATAATTTTTTACCTTGAATTAATTTTTCGGTAAAAACAAAAGTGGGTGGGGTACGGTCCATATATGTTTGCTTTTTAAAGTAAATAGACGAATGAGGATTACAATTGTGTTTGTATGATTTGAAAGATATTTATATATGCAATCGAAAATTGATTGTTGTTTTTCAATAAACGTAATGTTATGAAAACAATTGTGAAAATGTTCAATGACTATATTTTTCCTCTTTTTAGTGAAATTTTGAAGTTAGAAATATGTGCAATCTTCAATGACGTCTAGTGGGAAACAAAGTGTGGTGACCTAGCCTTTTTTTGATAATTCTGAATCTAAATTATACCAAAGAAGCCTTAAATATGAATTTTAAAAAAATCTCATCACTACGTCCTTTCCCAGCCAACCTCCTTAAGTATTATAAATGTATTTTTAAAAGAACATATACGTGTATTGTTTGCTAATTTCATTTTATGTTGACTTTATTGTTAGATATTTCCTTTTGATGGGATGTACTTTTATTTGCTCTGTCTGATCAACTCGGGCGCTGAGGACAAGATAATAGCGAGGCTTGATCATCTTCGCTTGATTGTAAATATAAACGTCTTGACCATTTGTGTCGAAATTGAAACTGGAACCACGTGACCGTAATGGTTTTTTTTATTAAAGTATTTCTGACCATCCGCATTTAGTTCGTCGATATAATGATGAAGTTTTCCTCTTTGTTTATATATAAATTTATTGTCTTTCTGCCTTTCTGTATATCTTGGATGTCAGGTGCTCCTGTTTCAGCCATCAGAAACCTTACCAGCGTATCGGCAAAAATCAAACTTCGTTCAGGAGGACTGTTCTAGACGTTTGTCTTGAAAACAAGTAAGCGTCGCAGATGATCTAGACTAAAGCATTTGGCGATGTTTGAAGTGGTGCAGAAACTTGTATTTGAAATAAAATGGGTTTTCAATCATTATTGTGAATTGAAAAGGGTGCACAGTGGTAAGTGCGTGGTAACAACATCCGCCTTATTATATTGAATTGGAGTTCCAGATATAAAACGCTGACATAATGTAGGCGTCAAACAATTTAGCTGCATTATCAGATGAAACTAATACAATATTGTTTTGAATTTCTTGGATTCCCAATTTCAAATTACGAAACGAAACTCTAGAACTCGGAGAAAGTAAAGATGTGTTTGCTGCATCTAATTTATATGGGTTTCTATGATTTTAAGAATTTTCAAGCAGAAGGGATTTCGGGTCCGCATGGTTTCTACGACACCATTTTATAAAAAATATCTTCAGTGGATTGGGCAATCTGAGCACTGCATGCATTTAAATCAATAAGTGAAAGCAATACATACTTCGTACCTTTAGAAAACAAATGCCGAACACGTAATATCAAAATAAATAGTGATGCAATTAATAAAACCTATTCAGTAAGAGTGAAAACGGCAATAATGGGCTCAAGTACTTTAGAAACAGGACACATTTGAAATATTACATTAAGGAAAACTATAGTTTACCTCTACTAATCACTTGTTGCTTCAGAAATTGGTTTTCAGCCTCCGACTCTACAATCACCATATATGCCTTACGGCTGTGACAGTACACCTAGAATTAAAATGAGTTATTGTAACCCAAAAATATTACAAGAAAATGTTCAAGAAAATGTCGCAGCACATTGCTCTTTGTCTGATGTCCTTGAACAAGTCAAGGTTTATCCTTCCTACAAGTCACATGTACAATAGAAGTTATGAGTTGGGGTTAGCGACGACAAGGCAGTTTATTTCCGAGTATCCGAATGGCCACTACCCATCATAATTACCCGTAAATATGATGTTAAATATCTTAAAACCACAAAATGTAAAAGTTAACATATCTGCCAGATATGAACCATGATATGAAATAATGTGTATGTTTATTGATTCTACAGTGTTATTTGTTTATTTATTAATTAATTAATTTATTTATTTATTTATTCATTCATTCATTCATTCATTCATTCATTCATGCATTCATTCATTCATTCATTCATTCATTCATTCATTCATTCATTCATTCCATCTTTATTTATCTATTTACTTGCTTGCTTGCTTTCTCGCGTGATTGCTTCCTTACTTACTTACTTGCTTATGTATTTTCTACAGTTATAATAATAGTAATTAAACATACAGTTATGGGAGACGGTATAAATGCATGTTGCCATACATATAAATACATGTTGCCATACATTTAAGTGTAGACAACATAAATATTTATACAAAAATAAAATATTAAGAAATTTTGTTTCCAATGCGCTCCAATGTATTCCATTGTTATAATGAATAACTCAATTAAACTGTCATTTGATACAAAATAAACTTACATTCGTGTGTCTTTTATATGAAACCACATATAACTCGAAGAACAATTGTTTAGCCTTTCAGAGCCTAAGTTTGTAATAATTTTTCATATAAAATGTTCATATAAATTTAGCACCTACGTTATATCCTCTATACATGAATTTAACAGAAACACTATTTGTTTTATTTGTTTGATTGACACTGATATATCATGTTACTTTGTACCCGGTCAATAATCTCTCTATGGGCCTGCGGGTATTTGAGTACTTCGATGAGAGTCCAATAACTATCTCTACTTTGTCCATTTTGTTTACAAAATGGCAAATAAATGTACTCGATCTAGAGCATCTGCAGACATGTAAACTTACCAAAAGAATACATGGAATGGTAGGAGTATTGAGATGCTGGATTTCCGTCTATCTCCCCTTTACTGAGAGCTTCTCTAAATAACATAATAACTTTAGCCGATGCTAGGATACATTAACGGTCTTGGTATTATGATAACGGGAACTCCAGAAATGGTGAAATCAGTTCTACATATTAATTTGTACAATAAAACCATTAGCTTGGGGTATAACCATTTTCATGGATATCACGTTATACTGTAACCCTAATAGCATGAATGTTGTTTCTATCCTGTGTGTAACAATGTTATTTATAGTGTACTATTTCTTTATGTTATTTAAGTATGTTTTTAATTTACTCTGGACCTGCTATATGTATTGTAGAGTCATCAACACATATGTCAAATTAAGCTTCTTTGGAAGTTAATAGTAGATGATTTATATAAATAGTAGTGTATTTATTTCATGCTTACTCCATTGCGTTCCTCTTTCCATTCAACAACATGTGTACAGAGTAAATTACGTGATCAAACTGTAGTGATCGGTTATCTAAGTGAATTGATATACATATTTTTGACTTTATATGCCCGAGTCCTTGGCCGGTAAAGTTTCGAGGATACCGAAGCGTGTATCACGCATAATATACAGAATAATCCAGTAAGGTACCTCCCTACAGGCTTTCTTCGGTATTCAAAACATAAATTTGCGATATATTTTACCGGGATTGTGTACCTGTAAACGGATAATGAGAAGATCGTTCAGTCAAAAACTTACCACTGAGCTGCTGAATGTTATAGCCTCAGGTCCAAATAAATAACATGATCCTTCAAACAATATCCATCCATTTGGACACGATGCTGAAATTAAAACACACGGTTATTCAGAATTACAGATATGGACACGTGACAATGGAGGCTGAAAGTAAAACACACGGTTATTCAGAATTACAGATATGGACACGTGACAATGGAGGCTGAAAGTAAAACACACGGTTATTCAGAACTGAAAGTAATAATATATATGGTTAATCAGACTACAGACGAAGAAGGTATTAACAGCGCAGTATCATGACATGTTACATGGATTGTAAATAGCCTCTGCATCCCAACGTAACCGCCCAAAATATATCGAGTTACAAACGTGAAACATCCGTAATAAATACATAATATATCTAGACATGTATCATTTATATCACTTAATGTGTAGTTTGAATGTGTCTTGGCCAAGGAATGATAATGTATGCAACGGCTTTTCAAATCATCATTGCATAAACAGGCACACGTCAAATCACTGTATTTGGCCGGTGTACTGAAATAAATTGACCCATAGAACAGTGATTCCTCGGTCATTCCACTTCATAAAATATTGACCCCACGGTGATAATTTGTACTATAGAAATGTATATGTGCAGATTAAAATTATGATTTTTCACGGGTTGTTAAAATATCCTTGATTGAATATCCGTAAAATGAATGACGAGTTTGTAACTCTTAATTCAACGCTCCAGTTTTGGGGTTTTGGTCTGGCTGGTTAAAGCCGTTTATATTGTGTCTGTAGAGATTGGATTCTCAAATATTTAGTTATACGAGAGGTGTTCAACTTATAATTAAACACTTTTGTTTAAGATGTTATTTTTAAGCGGAAGAGATTATCATTATGCATTTAAAAATAATCTCCAATTTCACGCGGTTCGTTTTAAATTACATTTTGAATTAGGTGTACACTATTTTTTTATTTTAAACCTATATGTTTCTCTTGCCGTGGAGTTTTATCTTAAACCAAATAATTCCACTAAATGCATATCATAATTGTTTAAAACTATTGATAATTTAAATATGATCGTATGTTTTATTTGAAGACGAAAATATAGATGTTGAATTAAAAGCTCAATTTTACCGCAATATTAAGAAATTGACAGATAATAGAACAGTGTGTTCGTATGTTACTGATAATTTTATAAATCAACCAAAATAACTATTTTAATCATATTTTATGATATAAAAAAACAACAGTTATTGTTGATATTTTTACAATTTCTTCACTTCAAAATGTAGAAAGAAATATATAGTCCAATTCTATATTCTATAACTTTATTTCTACATGCTACCAACTATAATGGTGAATTAATATTTACAACAGTTTACTAATAATGATAGTCTCTTTCTCACATCACTACTGATCTCTTGTTAGTCCGGGTAAAATGCCCACGAAGAAAAGCCCCGACAATGAAAACCCTCCCTTTTTATAAGGTCCCTTCCAAATAAGGGGTTAGCATGGTCATAAATATTAGCATTCTAACTCATCAATCTTATAGCATCTACAAATAAAGAATGCTAACACATAAATCATGTAGCATTAGCATTAGCCTGGTACATAGAGCATCTCCCAAATAAGGGATGCTAACCCATAAATTATGATCATCAGCATTAGCCTGCGTTAGCCCTGTAGAGAGATACTCATCTAGATTTATGGTGCTAACCGAAGACAGAAATAATGTCCCCAGTAACCAGTCTTGAAAACTGGTACCTGTACAAAATTACAACACTCCCCTCTCCCAGGATTAATGGTTCCCATTAAAACCTTAAATCCCTCTCTTTTAACAAGAAATCTGTACCAACATTCACACTAAATGAAAGAATGTCAAATTACTAATAAGTAATAATCTAAGTTGTCTTGTGCAGAATATTCTTACAAAATAAAGCATGCAATATTTAGAGTAAATGAGTAAACGTTTACATTTAACGAACGCAAATTCTTTGTAACATGCATTAAGCTTTACTTGAAATGAATGAACAGATTGGGTGTATGTTCAAAGATATAAAACAAAGCCTCAGGAAGCAATATAATAAATCCATGGTATACTGTGTGTTCCAATGTTCATACACAATCCTCAAGGCATAAACTTGCCACACTAGTAAAACTGAGTCCTAATTCTGCACATTTAGTCCTAGACCTACACATAATTGTTCTCTGTATTTTTAACACAATCACACAAGTGTTCATTTTTGGTTCCATTCTCACTGTGTCCTGGTGCCATTTAAATTGAATGAAATTTGTTTAAGTAAAATAATGTAATTAATACACAAAATGACATTAATGATCTTATAAAGATTATATAATTTGGCACAATATTTCGTGTATTAAATTATTGTTAATGTTATCATAGTGATATCTGAAAAGGGAAACTATAGATAAATTCCGTATTTTGTTTGAATAGTACTATAAATTCCCATTTAGTGAGTATGACTTATAAATTCCATACTTTGCGATCTCAGTATTAAAATCCCATTTAGTGAATATCACTTGTAATTTCCATACTTTGCGAATACCTTAAGACACAACTTGGTATAGAAATATAAAAATATATTCTAAAACATAACTTTCAAGGAATATTGGGTGTACACAATATTCCTAATCCATTTTTTCCACAGAATTAATAGAATATTTTGGCACTACAAAAATAAAGAATATAATCCAGGCTAACCATCCACTCTGTTCAAAACTTAATCACAAAATGACCCCGACATTTCCTTGTTCATCATGAGTTCTAATGAACTTTCTTTGTCTATAAATGCTTAATGACAGAAGTTTAACAATACTCCTATCTTAAGTTTGTATTGTCAACATTGAAATGGTGTATGTTGAACTCTGTCTCTGACTTCTGCGTGCCTCAAATTTATTGTAGTTTCCATCTTCAGGTGTTTGGAACTCAAAGGGGCTGCTAACGGTGACTTGGCATGTTTATGCTTCATGGACCAGTCTGGCAAGCTGTTCTTATGATATGGTTTCTGTCTGTCATTGTGCACAACCTTTGCTTTTAAAGTTGGTCCCTCCAAAGGTCACTTATTTACCTGTGAACAATGTATTGTCTAAACATAGGAGCACTTATTCTGGTGTCATAATCCCGTTTCTGCCGTTTTGCGTGTTTTTTGTTTTTTTACCAAAGCCTGCCTTGCAATGTCATACATTTTGCATTTGTCTATGTATGCCTAAGTGTGCTCCAGTATTTTAGTCATGTGCTGAGACTAACACTTCTTTTCTCAAAACTCGAGGAAACATTAACCCTCTTAACCCTCTTTATTGATCATAATGTATCTCTGCATCTCTTAATACACCATAAATCAATTCCAACAAGTCCCTATGTAACCACATATTTCGCACACTGCTGGGAAATAACCTGCAACCGTGTCCCTTGGGGGTCGTTTACTGTCCGACTTGAGCCACTTAACAACAGGAGCAATATCAGGATCTTGGTGCTGAAGTTTTGTCATTCTTTCTGGTGAATAGTTAACTGTACAGATATCTTTTAAGCTGCCTGACACTGTGATGTTTGGGGTGCTGCATTTTTGGACAATGAGCCATCAACTTTGTCAGAATTTATGCCATTTCTATTCTGCCCATTAATGTTACTTTCACGAGAAATGAAATTGCTGTCATATAATAATCCTTTACTATCAGAACACTGTTGGATACGCAATTGGCTCACGCCACAGCGACTAAATTCCTTGATTCTGAGTAATCCATTGTACAATGACACACTGCAATCCCACGTTCTTACAACAAGAAGTTGCAAAATAAGGAGTATCCCACTCAATAATTCACCTGACCTTAACTTCACTCTGGAAATCCTTGCAACTGACGATTTGTCCAAACTTTCAGTCCTCTACACACTATCCTTTTCTAACAAGGGAACAACATCGTCAATTTGCGCAAAGTCTGCACCCATTACACGGTCAAATGAAACAAATCATACATGTGTAGTCCATTGTTCATTAATCGTAAAGTTCATTTAAAAGGGAGTTGTTTAACGGGCTTGTCATACTTATTGATAAACACTTTACACTTTCCATTTGTGTCCCTTGTAGTCATATTGAGTGTCATATGACCAAACATAACCATCATCTAAAGTTTCAAGTTCTAAACTCTGACCTGTGTTCTGCAAAAATCCACCTTCATTACAAACAGAAGTTGCTTTTGCTCCAAATGAACATTCCGAAAATATACACAAACACATCAGAAGTAACATCAGGATTTTCATGGTGATTGTTACAAGTCCGAATTTCAAATATCTATTTTAAATGTTGCAGCACAGTTTTGCTAAACAAATTTCCTCTTCAGAAATGTGTTAAAGTTCTTATCGCGACGCTGCCACCAGTTTTACAATTTCTTCACTTCAAAAGGTAGAAAGAAATATATAGTCCAATTCTATATTCTATAACTTTATTTCTACATGCAACAACTATAATGGTGAATTAATATTTACAACAGTTTACTAATAATGATAGTCTCTTTCTCACATCACTACTGATCTCTTGTTAGTCCGGGTAAAATGCCCACGAAGAAAATCCCCGACAATGAAAACCCTCCCTTTTTATAAGGTCCCTTCCAAATAAGGGGTTAGCATGGTCATAAATATTAGCATGCTAACTCATCAATCTTATAGCATCTACAAATAAAGAATGCTAACACATAAATCATGTAGCATTAGCATTAGCCTGGTTCATAGAGCATCTCCCAAATAAGGGATGCTAACCCATAAATTATGATCATCAGCATTAGCCTGCGTTAGCCCTGTAGAGAGATACACATCTAGATTTATGGTGCTAACCGAAGACAGACATAATGTCCTCAGTAACCAGTCTTGAATACTGGTACCTGTACTAAATTACAACAATATATTTCATATACCTTATAAAGATATCTTTGGTTAAAATTATATTATTTTTATCATTATTTGCAAATGTGTTTGTTTTGCCCCCAAATTTTAAGTTATATATCTTTTCTTTTAAGAAACTTAGGAAACTTTTTTTTTTTTATTAGCGGAGGAAATCACAAATATTCCTGCAGTTGATGTTTCGAACTAGAAGCTTTCAAAAATTTAATCATTTTCATAGTCGAATTTCATGTTACTTTTCGTTGAAATCTTGAAAATCGACAAATTTCAAAAAAATGCATATTACACTTTTTATACGTTCAGACATGGACATATCAGAATACTATAACCTGAAACGACATTTTAAAAGCATTTGTCTTAAAATTTGTATTGGATTTATTTTTATAATTGAAGATTTTTGCTTTAAAATGTCATTCTCGACCCTTTTTCAAAAATACGGATGCAGCAACAGGAAGCACATATTAATGCATGTCATAATGTTTCATATCGAAGAAATCATTAAACTTGACATTTAAATCAACATATTCGGCGAGAATGTCAAGATGGTTGATTCAGTTACACAATGAAAGTGTTCATTTATAACTTGAACACCTCTCGTATATATATAAAACGTCGTAAGCAGGTGTAGGAACGGTGTACATATGTTGGTTTATAATGTGGCTGTTGTTGGCGGGATAGTTACTAGGGACCATATCCGTAGCTTTTAGCTTATAAAACGCGAAATAATTACGTTGACAAACATTAAACACTTACCATTATTGAATGTTTATTAAATAAAAACAAGATTGTTTGACGGAATTCAATAGCGGTACAAAAAACAGTAGAAAAGAAGTACCTCTTCGTGAGTTTGTACTCCCCAGCCCAAACTAAAATTACATTTGCGGGTAATAATAGTGAGAGCGCAAAGGTCGAGAGCGCTACTGGGAAAATTACAGGAAAGGTAGACATTTAGTTAATAAGATTAAAAGAAAATCAATTAGAAATTACTTTTTAGACGGATGTTTGGGTGGTAGTAAAAGCAAAGATGCTTGGTCTACTATAAAACATTTTATCACAAACAAGGGTACACTAAATCATAAAAATAAATTATTGATGGGAAATGATCAATTAATTACTCATCGAAAGGAAATCTGCCATATATTTAATGATTTCTATGTTAATATTGCCAATGATACAGGTGATCCATCAATAAAGTTTGATAAAAAACATGAAAGCATACACACAATTAAACATATGCCCAACGTTTGATTTCAAACCTGTTGATGGAAATTTTGTTTACAAAACAATTAATAAAATGAATGTAAAGAATGCCACAGGTCATGACAAAATAGCATTCAAAATGTTAAAACTTGCAAATACTAGCATCTGTGAACCTTTGACTACACTTGGTAATGGATCTTTGATTCCCATTTATTTCCAGATTGTTTAAAAATTGCTCAAGTTGTGCCTACACACAAGAAAAATAGTACTCTAGATAGTGGTAACTATAGACCTGTGAGCCTTCTTCCAATTACATCAAAAGTCTTTGAAAGCGCCATGTATCATCAGCTACTCAAACATTTGGATTCAATATTTAATGCTTTTTTAAGTGCTTTTAGACCTGGCTATGGTTGTAGCTCTGCCCTTTTAAAAAATTACATAATACTGGAAACTTATGTTAGACTAGAATAAGTATCTTTTTTTTGATATGGACCTCTCAAAGGCTTGTTATTGTCTCCCTGATGATCTACTGCTGCTAAAATGAATTTTGTGGTATGTCGGATAGTGCATTATTGCTTGTTGAGAGCTACCCCAGAAAGAGAAGACAATGTGTTAGGCTAGGAAGTACAGTCTGTGACTTTAAAGAATTAATAAAGGGTGTACCACAAGGATCAATATTAGGCCCAGTCTTTCTTAAAACATTTTATAAATGATATATTCGATTTTGTAACCAAAGGTAATCTATATAACTATGCAGATGATAACACTCAATCCTATGCACGTGACTCACCAACCTTACTATTAAAGATCTTGGAGGAACAAAGTATGATCCTGATAAAGTTGTACTCTATCAATCATATGAAGGCTAATCCAGACAAGTTTAATGCAATTTCCTTTGGAAAAAAACTAATAATTTAGACTTATCTTTTAAACTGGACAATGTTGAAATTAAATGTGACAAGGTAGTCAAATTACTGCATTTACTTTTGATTTTATGTTAAATTTTATACTAATATCTCAAATATTTGCAAAAAGGCACCCAGACAGTTAAATGTTATGAAACGTGTTGGACAATATTGATGCAAATTAGGCAGGCTCACTAGGTATCATTCTTTTATTATGTCGAATTTTAAATACTGTCCATTATCCTGGACTTTTAACAATGAAACAAACATCAAGAATATTGAAAAGATTCAAGAAAGGGCATTGCGTTTTATTTATCATGATTATTGTAGCTCTTACAATGACTTGTTGACAACTGCTGGCTTATCGTCATTAAAAGTTAGAAGAAGGAGATCTGTAGCTTTAGAGGTATATAACATTGGACTATGGAATTATATGCCAAATCATTTCACAATGACTCAATTAAATGTGTATTAATTGTAATAGCATCGAATGCAAAGATTTTGCGTAATTTTCGTGAAACTTTAAAGTTTAGATTCGAATATCTGCCGCATTGGTCGACGGAATCGGTCCATACACATGTACACCTTGTATAAATATTCTTTTATCTCACTTCTGTTTTTTAAAAATTCTTGAAATAAATATTTAACCAGTATTGATTTCTGCCGTTTTTATCGGCTCGGATATCCCCTCTGCTATCACAGATACAGTTTGTACAATGTGAATTAGTGCTACCGAGTTCCAGAGATAAAACACTGACGTAGGCGGCAAACACTTATTACACTGTAAGCTGTTTTATTAGCAGGAACTAAAACAAATGTATTATGAAATTCTTGAATTCCCGATTTCAAATTACGAAACAAAAACCTAGGTCTCGGAGGAAGTAAACATGGTTAGCATTATACAAGTTATTACGTGTATCTATAATTTTATAAATTTACATTGTTCAAGTAGAAAGAGAGTTTGGGTCCGCATGTTCTCTACGACAGCATTTAATTAGTATACTAAATTCCTCAATGAATTGGCAAATTTGAGCACGACATGCTTTAAAATCAGAAAGTAGAATACCGCTTAAGCCGGTGCTAGGGGACGTGCTAAGGGATGTGTCATGTGTTGCTTCCTACATTACCTCTCATGAACAGACTCAAGAAACCCGAATCGGCTACTTTATTTGCCTATTTGTGTTTGTGGCTTCCAAAGGATCTCCCTTATCAGTATTTACTAGATTATAGTATGATACTTCTAGTTGTGTTTTCCGTGGTATGACATGAAATTCGTGAAAATTGTTGTCTAATACGGGTTGTTGCCAAGAATTATCATAATGTTTCAGATTTCATTTTTTGAAATTATATTAACAGTTATATAGCAAAAGTTTCTTATCTTAACTAGGTTGTTTGAAGGTGAGCGAAATGATAAAGCTGTCATTATAAACATTCGTTTTCTGGTTACTAAATATCACACTGTCTGAATAAGGTATTCAATAACAGGTCTTATTTGTTTATATTTATTTCAGAGGTGTTTCTGTACTACTACTGTGTACATACAGATGATAGTTATAAAAAAACTTTGAAACAAACACAACTATCAGTAAAGAAATATAAAACGATCGGACAGGGAAGGTAGCATTCAAGGAGGACAGTCAACCACAAAAACACAGAAACAAACACGCAAACAGACAAACAAGAAGGCAAAAGTAATATTAAATACAAACGACATCACAAACATAAAATGGTTGACAATAGGGCTACCGCCTTGGAACGGTCAGTGGCAAAGTAGGCCACTGGGGGTTTAGAACCGGTTCTAGGGTGCACTAAACCTCACACTTACCCTAAAGTCATCCTATTAAAACAAGACAGTGTTATAAACAAATCCCCGCCATGATCTAATCTCTAACCAACAAGGCAGCATCAATAGGCAATATAAGTAAAACACAAATATGCTCGTGTAAATATAATACAAAAACAGAATAGCATAGAAAGCCACAATGAAGGTACTCAGTGACTTGGCAGAAGCCAGAGCAACAAGAGAATAAACCATTAAGGGCACGACAAGAAAGATCATAGACAAACATCAAACGCCACCGTCCCAATGGGCTTTAGGTAGGCGTCATCATAGGGTTCACAGCCTGTCCGGTCATCGTACAATTAAAGAGGAAAGCATAGTGGCGAACTGTAAAAGGGTCCACCACCAAGCATGCAGCACGTTGCAAAATGATAGGGTCATAACCTCTTTTGATAAACTTTTTAACAAGTTTAACAAAGATAGTATGAAAGTGATCATGACCAAGAATCTTACACAATTTATAAATCACATCACCATAAAAGTCAGTTTGTGATAGTCCTTGTCGCAGAAGAGTCCTCAAATTACTTTTATATTTGGAAAGAAGATCAGGGTTACGACAATAAAATTTTGCAAAGGTTTTACGAAGTTTATGGTAACGGTAACCCTGATTGAGTAGATTTTTAGTTAGACAAACATTACGAATATGAAAGTCCTCAACTCGAGTATAAGCTCTTGAAAAACGAATAAGTTGAGACATATACACCCCATAAGAAGTTGCACGGGGAACATCCCCATTCAAGTGGGGATAATTAACACTGTCAAAATTAAAATCATCTCTCTTGTCATAGATTTTGCACGAAGCTATTGTAACTCTCTTTCCCACTTTGAAAATGTAGTTAAAACTTTTTCAAGTCAAAACTTTTGTAAAAACGTTTCTATTAAGGCGCGTTTTACATAAACATGAAGTTCTTTTTATATTTATATTAAATATATATATAAAAATCGAACAGAAAAAAATGCATTCAAGGACGACAGTCAACCACAAACACACACAGAAACAAAGAACACGTTTAAAGATGAATATAAGGCCAAATAAGACATCACAAACACAAAAGGGTTGACAATAGGGATACCGACTTGGAACGGTCATTGGAAAAAAGGCCGTTGGGGGTTTAAACCAGGTTCTAGGGTGCACCAAACCTCACACTTACCATACTCTCATCCCAACAAAATGGGACAGTGTAAATAAAAAAATCCCCGCCATGAACTATTCTCTAACCAACAAGGCAGCATTAATAGGCAATATATGTAAACCACAAAGATGCTCGTGCAGTATAAATACAAAAAAACAATAGCATAGAAAGCCACAAGAAAGGTACTCAATGACTTGGCAGAAGCCAGAGCAACACGGGAATAAACCATTGAGGGCACGACAAGACGAGATTGCAAGGTTTAAGTTTAGTTTCACATTAGAATCATAGAAACGTAACTGTGAATAATATTCACTATTTCCCTCCTGCATTGAGTTTATAAAGAAACATATTTGACTTACAATACTATCGAGCCAATTTAGGGAAACTATTTAAAGGCTTTATATGTATATGTTAAATGGACTTGTACAATGCATTACAATTAAGTTTGCTATAGACAATCACGGCTCTAAAGATCATTTGGAGTATACAAATCACACCATTCAGACAAAATGAATGTATTAATAACACTTATATAAGCATGCAGTATAACCCAGTGTTTTATAAAACTATAAACAGTTCTTGTAAACAAAAACATGCTCTAGCAGGTAGATTGTGCTGATAAGATTGTTCCACGGATGTGTGTTTTAACCCAATAGAAAGATAACTGCTGCCTACTTGTTAAGTGGTTAACAGCAAATCCACCTGAATATACTATTTTAACCGTCTCTTCACAGTTTCCCTTGCTGAAATATAAGTTTCATTAAAACAACTCTCTGATTTATGAAAAAGTAGATAAAATATCGTACAGGAAAAGTAGCATTCAAGGACGTCAGCCAACCACAAACACACAAAGAAACAAAAGACAACTATATACAAAGATGAATAAAAAAGGCAAAATAAAACACACAAGGGTTGACAATTCGGCTACCGCCTTGGAAAGGTCAGTGAAATAAAAGGGCAGGTGTGGGTTCAAACCGGGTTCTAGGGTGCACCAAACCTCACTCTTACCCTACTGTGGTCCCAGTAAACGGGACAGTGTAAATAAAGATATTCCCGACGGGTTATAATACATAACAAACAAGGCAGCGTTAATAGGCAATATAAGTAAAATACATAATATAAAAACAAAAGCCTATAAGGCCCCAAAGTACTCAATGACTTGGGAGAAGTCAAAGCAACACGAGAACAAACCGTTAAGGGTAAGACAAGAAAAGATTATAGACAATCATCAAACGCTACCGTCCTATAAGGATTTAGGCAGTCGTTATCATAGGGCCCACAATCTGTCCGGTCATCGCACAATCAAAGAAGAATGTATAGGGAGATTTGAAGGTACAAAAAAGGGGGATCTGAATGTTTTTTCAGCCCTCAGCTAGCACATTGTAAGCAGTACTTAGACACTCTATACAACCGTCATCAGGTAAAATAGAATATAAAGTAGTTGTTCATTATTATCTTGTTATAAGTCATTTTCAGGTCAATTGTTAAACATTTAGACTATTTATATTTGCTGAAGTCCCCCGAGCCCGGATAAAAACATTGACTTTTGCACCACCACAAACATCTCCAAACTGTCAACTTCTTGTCTTACTGCCGCACCACCACAAACATCTCCAAACTGCTAACTTCTTGTCTTACTGCCGCACCACCACAAACATCTCCAAACTGTTAACTTCTTGTCTTGATGCCGCACCACCACAAACATCTCCAAACTGTCAACTTCTTGTCTTACTGCCGCACCACCACAAACATCTCCAAACTGTTAACTTCTTGTCTTACTGCAGCACCACCACAAACATCTCCAAACTGTTAACTTCTTGTCTTACTGCCGCACAACCACAAATATCTCCAAACAACTGTCAACTTCTTGTCTTACTGCCGCACCACCACAAACATCTCCAAACTGTTAACTTCTTGTCTTACTGCCGCACCACCACAAACGTCTCCAAACTGTTAACTTCTTGTATTACTGCCGCACCACCACAAACATCTCCAAATTGTTAACTTTTTGTCTTACTGCCGCACCACCACAAACATCTCCAAACTGTTAACTTCTTGTCTTACTGCCGCACCACCACAAACATCTCCAAACTGTTAACTTCTTGTCTTACTGCCGCACCACCACAAACATCTCCAAATTGTCAACTTCTTGTCTTACTGCTGCACCACCACAAACATCTCCAAACTGTTAACTTCTTGTCTTACTGCCGCACCACCACAAACATCTCCAAACTGTTAACTTCTTGTCTTACTGCCGCACCACCACAAACATCTCCGAACTGCTAACTTCTTGTCTTACTGCCGCACTACCACAAACATCTCCAAACTGTTAACTTCTTGGCTTACTGCCGGTAAAGATCACGTTAAACAATAGCGTGCTAAAGCTTATGACAACTCTGGTATCAATTTATTTTTGTCAATTAAAAAATCAGGGGACGTTATTGATAAAATGTGCAATAAACGACAAGTTTCATCTATAAGTACTTATAACTTTGCAACACTTTATACAACCTTACCACATCAGCTTATCAAAGACAAACTTATTACTCTCATTCATAAAACTTTCGGTAGAAAAAAACATGTAACAATAATAATGAATACTGAAAAGGGGATCCCTTGGAAAGTCACAAACACGAACAAGAGAGAAAAGTAGCAGACTCGGTTTTGTTGAGTTTGTTCATGAGAGGTAATATAATGTGCAACACCTATCACGCCCCGAGCACCGGCTTAAGCGGTATTCTACCTAAAGGCCACTAAGACTGTGCTTGATGATCCCAAAGGATCAGTAAATAAATATCATATTCATTCATTCAAACGGATGAAGACTGGAAAAAGGAAATAGTAAGTTATTAAAACTAAGGTAAAAATATATTGTTAAAAGTATAAGAGATGATATGGTGAAAGTAGTAACTATCTATATGTAGGGCAACATTCATGAGAGGGTGATAGTAAGAATGTTCACCCTGAGGATATGATTATCGCCCAAAGCATGGATTTGATATTTATTTTAAACAACTTTTCGAAAAAAAATGCTATCAACGTTATATCGTTGGATTGGAAATAACGTAACTAAGAAAATGTGTGGAATTGTATTAAATCGGTCAAGTACTTTTGAAGTTTTGATGAGTTAAAATATCAATTTTACCATAATTTTATTTAAGCCGATGATGTCACCGAAACTGCGCGCATCAACGCTGCACATGTGATATATTTTTACTATCACTGCGATTTAATATCACCCTGAACTATCACCCTCGCACGAGATAGTCCGACATTACACATTGTTTTCTATGGAGATTAGCCTGGGCGTTGTACGTGAGGTATAAGTATAAGTAATAATACTACTGATTTTTAGATAACAGATAAAAAATAGCCAAAAGCTCAGTACATATATTTTTCAGTGTTTTTTTTTTATTCAAAAAAATAAATAAAATAACACGCACAATGTATATCTGAAGTTCAATCCAATCATTGAATTGACCGTGCATTGTAGGTGGTAATGAATGTATAACATAAATAAACTTTCAAAACAGTGTACAACTTTAAATCTAAATGTTGTCCAATTTTGTCCATTTTTGATTAAAATGAATATCTCCAATTTCACGGTTTGCGAAAATATTAGTTCCATTTATGTACTTATTTGACTATCATTGCATATAATTTAGATTGAATTGCAAATGATTATTACTGCATATATTTATAACTACATCAAGTAACAGAACTGACGGTTCTAGAAAACAGAATACTACGACATGAACTTACGGATAACAAATGAATGTACAGAAAAATACTCTCGCACAAGATGGTTCGGCAACGATTGAAACAACGTTTCACGCATATTTTTACCATATAAACAACATGAATCTTGATTTTTCAGAACGTTCTTAATGTCATAGAAGGAGTGGGGAACTAGAAACTAGAAATATAAGGTTCTACTTTTAGAGGAAGATGAAAACTGGAAAAAAACTGGGGCAATATGGTAGCACCTCGCGATATAAGTGTTCCATTTTAGAAGATAGAATCCTGAAGAAGTATTCTGTTTGGTGGGAGATTAGGCGAATTGTTATTTCAGAACATATTTGTGTGCAAAGAATGTGGGGAGGCTGGAGCTATGGTAAAATTGCAGAACAAACATCAACGGTTTATCGGGTATTTTATTTGTCCAAACAAGGCATTTGGGCTATTTTAGGTCGT
Organism: Cyrtodaria siliqua; assembly: GCA_037043455.1. Taxonomy (NCBI): domain Eukaryota; kingdom Metazoa; phylum Mollusca; class Bivalvia; order Adapedonta; family Hiatellidae; genus Cyrtodaria; species Cyrtodaria siliqua. The sequence goes on from JAWPHD010011327.1 coordinate 81,310, forward strand.
GAGGTAAAGCCTTTAAATATGATATATGCCAATATATCTGTTGATTCCATCCAATCACGTTGGTCTAGAGGTGGATTAGGGGGATTAGATGTGCATCACGATATGGTTTCGGAGCTCAAATTAGTATGCTCCTAATCTGGATAGCCCTTAGCACAAAAATTTGGTCCGTCCGTCACGTCCCGTCAACCAAACTTAGTGTAAACACCTTCCCACATGCTAACGGCGAGCAAGAGCAAACTATTTGTGTAGCCGCACCCAGGGAACCTCAAAGGGGAGAAATGGCTGCAAATGGCCAAATAGACTAACAAATCAATTACACCGACATTTTCCCATATGTTTGCACAAAGCTTGGTGTATATATACTGCTTATGAAAGATAAACAACATATCAATCGATTTTATTATTTCAAACTCGGACGTCTGCCCAGGGCTTTGTTTTTCGGTGACGGTAATTTTACCATTACTTAATTAGATGAAACCTAACACTTCACTTCGTTTTCATGTACCACACTGGATACCCTCCTGAATATGCATACAGTCGATACTTTTTAAAAGGATACACGACAATTTTGAAGTATACTATAATCATTGTTCACGATGTCTTTATACTTGTCCCTCCCCTCTCAATGCAGCGGTACCCCGCACTTAGATATATAGAATATTATAAACGTATAGAGAAATAAATTGTGTTTACTTACCCACTTTCGCGATTGACAGGCAGGTAAGTAACATTACAAAAACATGTAACATTTTTGTATCCTCGGGTTTACGATCGAAACAAGAAACAGGTCACAAACTACTTAGTCAAAATTTAATTATAATCCTTAGTGTGTTACAAGTACAATACTTTAACTCGCCAAGTTTTTACCGTTTTGTCTTCAATATTGATTAATCGGTGATTGGTTCAAAATAAAACCAAATCAGGAAGTCAATACACAGTTTTAAGAACGGGAATTTCCTTATTAATCTCAGGGGCGGATCCAGGATTTCAGCTAAGGGGGGGCGTACGATTTTGGTAAATTTTCGTGTCCGTTTCTAGCCTCATAAAACGGTTGCGGTAGTGCATTGATAGGGCAAAAAAGTTCGTTTTCAAATAAAAGGAATTATCAATGTGTTAATTAAACCACTCATTAGCCATTATGCGTCGAGCGAGCGAAAAAAATTTGTTATACTGAGGGCGTGCATCGAAATTGTTTGATATTTTATCTACAGTAACATGGACATACATGTATGAATAAAAAAGTCCGTTTTTTAAATAAAAGGATTTAACAATGTGTTAATTAAACCACTCATTAGCCATTATGCGTCGAGCGAAAAAAAAAATTATACTGAGGGCGTGCATCGAAATTGTTTGATATTTTATCTACAGTAACATGGACATACATGTATGAATAAAAAAAAGTCCGTTTTCAAATAAAAGGATTTAACAATGTGTTAATTAAACCTCTCATTAGTCATTATGCGTAGTGCGAGCGAAGCGAGCGAGACATTTTTTTATACTGAGGGCGTGCATCGAAACTGTTTGATATTTTATCTACAGTAACATGAACATACATGTATGAATAAAAAAGTCCGTTTTAAAATAAAAGGTTTTAACAATTTGTTAATTAAACCACTCATTAGGCATTATGCGTCAAGCGAGCGAAGCGAGCGAAAAAAAAAATTACTGAGGGCGTGCATTGAAATTGTTTGATATTTTATCTACAGTAACATGGACATGTATGAAAAAAAAAAGTCCGTTTTCAAATAAAAGGATTTAACAATGTGTTAATTAAACCACTCATTAGTCATTATGCGTAGAGCGAGCGAAGCGAGCGAGAAATTTTTTAATACTGAGGGCGTGCATCGAAATTGTTTGATATTATATCTACAGTAACATGGACATACATGTATGATCCGGAATTTTTAGGGGGGCGCGCGCCGGGCTTTGTAAATGTATTGAACAACAATAGGTGTATCATTGTAGCCTCTCATCAACATTTGGATGTTTATTTCTGCACATTTACATTTTTTGATAAATGTTAATATACTTTTGACATATGCAATTAAGTTTATAATTCATATTAGTTTAATACGAACGAATAAGCTTTCTACCCAGGAAAAGTGGGTGGTCGACCGTCATATATAATCTTACATGTGTTGAAAATGACGTAAAACACCATACAAACAAACAAACAAAACAGCTTGTATTTTGCTTAAAATCACTATTGTGCTTAAAATTGGAAGTCAAATTACCCCATCCACTATTGTCACATTTTTATATACTAAGATTAATAGATATTTATATGTACACAATTGAAATAATCACTAATTCACAACTTTTCTACGATGATATAATTAGTGTACCAAAAGAAGAATCTCTCAATTGCTCGGTATTCTGTATGAACTGTCACGAGTTGCAACATGTCTATAAGCCTTATAATATGCCCATCCCATTGCTACGTTTTAATTGGTAATATCAATTAATGGCAAAGTCTTTGGGATAATAAAAGACAATTAATAATACTCATATCACGTTTAAATAATTGTATTAGCTAACATTACATTATATAATAAGCAAAAATATAACATTGACATTTTTTAAAACAACAACAACAAAAAACACACATAAGGATCGGTACAAAAAAGGCTTACTATTAAAGATTGGTACCCAGCGTATCGGGATAGTACAAAGTTGAATATTTGAATACTCAGACAACTATGTCTGACATACCGGTATTACTACAATAATATGGCTTTCTTGGTAGTATTGTGTGCGAATTAAGGGTGTGCATTTGTAAAACAAACAACTCAAAATGTTCTTAGGTTTTTTGATCATATCTTATAGATTAGTTTACTCTTTGGCTGCAACTGCTTTGGCTATTCAGTAAACTTATGGATATATTCTGAGATGTTTCTAATTAAGTATGTTTATAATATATATATATTTACAAACACAGTTAAGTGTATCTTTTATTATATTTCTGGGTGGAGACTTTATTGTTAAAGATTTTCTTTTTGATGGGATATAATTGTGTTTAAACTGTCTTGTCAAGAAGGGTCAATAGCGAGGTTGTGTACACATAACATCAATTTAAGTTAACCAATAGGCCGTATTGCCTAATGACCGTTCCAAGTCGCTTACCCTGTATTCACCACTCTTTATGTCTTTATATTGTCCCATCCATTGGCTATATTTTTTGTGTTTTTTTTGTTTTAGTTTGCTGTACAGTGTTAACCTACGGTACAATTGCGTATGAGTACTGTGGTTTATATAGGACTATTTTTCTCATTCTAGATATATGTAGGTGCTGACAATGCTGCTGACAAACCTACAGTAGTCAACTTATTTTATCAAACTCTTCATGTGAATACCCAATAGGTTCATACATTGTTTTACCATGACAATGCAGCAGTCTCCTTTGTGGTTTTATTGGGTGGATTCATAAAACATGCGACTTGTAAACATCGTTAAACTAGACACTTAGTTATGATAACAGTTTCAATTGTTTTAATTAATTTAGGTCTTTATAATGTAACACCTCATCCAAAGTCCCATTCTTGATACATATTGCTTTTCTTAAACCTAACTAAGAAGTGATTTTATGAAGGAAAAAAGGTGTACAACTGCAAGTAATAACGAGATGCCAAAGGGCCTTGACTCGGACTCGCCTCAAAGTGCTCACATGTTCATGAAATAACTACAACTGTTACAGCAATGTCCTAATATAACTGT
>JAWPHD010011328.1:0-85009 GCA_037043455.1 Cyrtodaria siliqua
CCATAGGCTTGAATATATTATTGGTGAAATGTAATCTACAGTTAGCAATATGCAAAAACAATTTGCTTTATACAATTCTTATAATTAATATTAATGATTGAACAAATGCAATTAATGTAGAAAAACTACGGGATGCCATGAGTTTTTAAAAAATAAAGATTGTGTGTCCCTTTAAAACTGCTTGCATACATTTAAACAAAAGATAATACAACTTGGAGCCTTCAAAATGAATTCATTACTCTACTATCATTTTAAATATATTCTTGGTGCAATATAATCAACATTAAGTAATATATTCAAAAGCAATTTACTTTTAATTATTCGTATAATTATTAACAATAATCGTAAATAAGAAAGTTATACGGATAATTGAACGAGATGCCGCATTTTCAAAAATAAAGGCTGCCATGTGTCCCTTTAAGGGCTTAAAAACTTATTTATGGTGTTGTAGTTTTTGGTTTAAACTTATTTATTTTACATCGATTGTAACGAAAGCTTAAACTTATTTGAATCACTCTCGATGTTTTCCTGGGTAGAACCAGTACTGAGCAAATGCAGATAAAGTGTCTTGCTCAGGGACACAATGCATATGGCAATGGCGGGGATCGAACCCACGACTTTTCGATCATGGGTCCAATGCTCTACCACTAGACCACAATGCTCCACTATGGTGGTGAAGATACTTACATATATGACATACTGACTTCGTAGCAAACGACACATTATCGTCTAAAAGTGGTTGTCTTTGTCCGAGACTGCATTCCATGTCTGGATCCATTGGTATTGACATATCGGATGCAAATTCGACATGTTGAACTGAGTCTCCGGCTCAACGCTCTCTCGATTGAGGTTTCCAAAGGAATCACGGCTGCCACACTATGTGACGGTGTTTTACCGACATACTTTCTCCGGCTTGACACACTGACAGGAATGCTCTGTGAAGGGCTTACTGAAAATCTGCCCGTAATTTTATGATGGCTACCTACGATTTGCGCTACAGAGGTTGGATAAGAAGCCTGCTGAACAGTATTCTTGGGTATTATCACAGTGTGTTGTGTGGGCTGGTGGAAACCATCGTCTGAGTTAAGGCTATCATTAGAGTTTTGAGAAGAATGTGAAGACTCGCGTCTTGACTTTTTGTCAGAACAAATACTCATTCGCTGTTCAGACAATTGAAGGCCCTTTGGGCGGGACACCTGGCTTTGTGGTGAGTCTACGTCCTGCTTGGTACCCACTGATGTGGACGGAGTGAGAGCCGTGGTGGTCGAAATTGCCCAGACTTTTTATTGATGATGCTTTTGATATTTCTCCTGAAATGTATTAATGTATTAAAAATTCTAACTATCATACATATTGAAAGGAAATAATAGAGTTTCATTAAAACTGGTAAACTAAACTTTAAAAATCCAGCAGATTTTTTTTTCGAGGAATCTAGTAACCGGTTTAACAGTCATGTCAATATAATTTTCAAACAAACTTTATTATTGACATTTGTGAAAAACTTGGGAAAATACTAAGTTATCTGACCTTAGACCAAAAACACACCCATTGGATGCTATGTCTTGAATTTGCATAGTGTGTAAGAATTGACAAAAGCAACACAGAAATATGTAAAAAAATAAATAATAGAGTTTCAAGTGGGGGTGGGAGCGGGGGTGACAGGCGGAAGTGGGTTGAAGGGTAGGGGGGGTGGTGGCGATTGGGCAACGTATATGTAAGTAATATTTTTTTATTAAAGTGTCACATATCAAATACAGTTACATTTACAAATATTATACAACATTGTTATTTGATATCCTGCCATCATAGGCATATGAGACACTGTAAAACACAATAGTACATAATAAAAGTTACAAATGTATTGCGTTAAAATATATATTCAATATTTTAAAAATTATTATTTAGTATTCGTTGACATATAATTAAAATGAAGACTACAATTAAATTTCAAACTTTCATTTAAAAAACAAACAAAAACAAATGAAACATAACCTTTGTTTTAAACTTTATTCCTTATATATAGATTTTATTTTATAACACAGTTATGCATATTTACAATGCTAAGAGCGCCGTTTAAACATTTTAAAAGTGCATTAGCTAATGTGTGCTGTAATATATCACAGTTCATTAAGAATATTAATTTTTCAGTTGATGAAAACAGAAAAAAAACGTTTTCAGCTTGATTTGCTCCATTAAAAAGTTCATATCTAATATCTGAATAAAACTCGCAGTCAATCAAAAAATGACTTTCATCCTCGATTGTTGACTTATTACAATATTTACAAACTCGTTCAGGGACAGGTGTTTTCGGTCGAGTATATCTCCCTGTTTCAATTGCTAAGGGAAAAATTACAACTTCTAAATTTTGCAAGAATGCGTCGTATATATATATGTGTAAGAATTGACTAAAACAACGCAGAAATATGTAAAAATAAATCATGTGGGGGATGGGGGGGGGGGGGGGGGGGGGGGGGGGGGGGGGGGGGGGGGGGGTGGAGTTGAGAGGCGTGGGTGGGTGGGGGGGGTTGGCAACATATATGAGTAAGAATTGACTAAAACAACACAGAAATCAGAAATATGTAAAAAAAAAAAGAAAGGGTGGAGGGAGGGGGGGGGGGGGGGGGGGGGCAGGAGCCCATGCCCCAATATCGGTGAAGTATGAATAAGATGCATAATGCTATAAGAAATCCCAAACCATAATTATAGATATATACATGCTTACATGCAAACCTAAATCTGCCATTATTGCACATTTTATGGGCCATCACAATTTGGGTTCCATGGGAGCCCAGAATTTGCAGAAGACAAAATTATTTATCCAACCCTTTACAACATACTATAAGGAAACCAATTCCAAAATTTAGTTCAGCTATGACAAGAAATGTAAGAGATATAGACCTGTAAACACAGCTTACACGCAAAATTTGATGTGAAACAGACACATTTTAAGAATTTGGGTTCCATGGGAGCCCAGGGGTTACAGGAACCAAAATTGCTTATGCAGCCCTCAAGATAATGTTATAAGGAAGCCCATGGCCAAATTTGGTTGTGCTAGGATAAGAAATGTAAGAGATATAGACTTGTAAACACAGCTTACACGCAAACCTTGATGTGGGACGCCGACGCCGACCCCGTGGTGATTACATAAGCTCTCTTATTCTTCGAATAGTCGAGCTAAAAAGGCATCATGTGGAAAATTCATGCAAAATGTTAGAGAAATCGGCCCAGAAGTTTCAGATAAGTATCGTCACGAGTGTTTCTCATATAACTATATGTAAACAAAGATGGCCTCTGGCGGACATGTGATGTTGAATCAAAATGGGTTTTGTTTTGATACTTATCTAAAACATACAGGCTGATTTCTCTTAACATTTTGCATGAATATTGTACATGATGCCTTTTTAGATCACCTGAGCCGTCGTTATTTTGGTAAAGGTTGCAAAAGAATATCACTTATGTTTTTTGAGAATTAGCCGCCACAAAATTGCCTTCTGAAAATATATTTTAGCCATTGTGGCCATCTTGGATTTCAGGCTGACCTGAATATATCAATACAGTTTTTGAGAAGTAGTCACAGAGCTGTAGATAATCTTTGACACATCACGAAACTGTCTCTGGAAAATCGTTTCATAGATGTGGCAGTCCTCTTAAATTTCGGTCAACCTGATTTTTACTTAGGACCAACTACACATCTAGAAAAGGGTTTGACATTAACAGTTGTCCCCTTGTCCTGTGCCATGTAGATTCTACTGGGGACAAGTTAATTGTCCCAAGTGACCTGTCCTACGGACAACTAAATTTTACAACAAGAAATTAGTTTTAAATCTTTAAAACTTTTGACTGAAAAAAATGTCAAAACATCGGTGAGCACATTGTAAATGACAAACAGGAGGCCCATGAGGGCCTGTTAATGCTCTACTGGCTAATATGGCTCTTATAACATCAATGAAGCGAGTGACTATCGTCTTAAAGAGGCAAAATATAGCATTTTTAACTAAATCAAGAGCCATAACTCCGCCATTACTGGTCCGATCTGGCTGGTTTTCGAACTTGGCCAGTAGAGATAATAAAATAAAAATAAATAAATGAAAACAAGAGGCCCAAGAGGGCCTGTGGACGCTCTACTGGCTCAAGATAAAGTTTATGAATAAGGGGCCATAAGTCTTTCAAAAATCATTCAACCAGAACACGGCAATGACAGGTGGAACTAGGCTTAGTACTGATCATTCTCGCCAAGATTCGCTGAAATCTGGCAAAGAGTTCAGAAGAGACTAATCTGGACAAAGTTTGTGTATTAAAACATTTAAAGGGTCACAACTCTGCCAAAAATCATTCAACCGAAATATGGCGATGATATGCACAACTAGGCTTGATACTGATCATCCTTGTCAAGTTTCGTCTATATCCAGCCATGGGTTCAGGAGAAGTAGCCCGGAAAAAAATTGTGGTATCAAAATCCTTTTAAGGGCCATAACTCTGCCAAATATCTGTAAACCGGAACGTGACAATGACATGCACAACTAGGCTTGGTGCTGATCATCCCTGCAAAGTTTCACTGAAATCTGGCGAGGGGTTCAGGAGAAGTAGATCAGACAAAGTTTGTGTATTGAAACCTTTAAAGGGCCATAATTCTGCCAAAAAAATCATTTAACCGGAATACGCCAATGATTTGCACAACTAGACATGGAATTGATCATCCCTAACTGGGCTCTTCATTGGACCAAAAAATGTTTAGCCATTTTGGCTAAACCACCTTAATTTTCTTTAGCCAATGGGATTTTTGTTTAGCCATTTTTGGCTTAGCTTTTATAGCCATTTTAGCAGAATTTAATACAATTTTCGATTACATATTTGTATAATTTTCTTATCATTAATATATATGTATATATATTAAACCAAGTTGAATGATATTAATTCTTTGACAGTTTCTAACAGTTAGATGGTTACATGAACATGGTTAAAACTTGATTTTAATATGTTGCCTCTATTATCACCAATGCCTCTATTATTTGTCACAGTTGGGGACATGTTCCAATGATGAATGTTGTAAGAAAACATAATTTTAAGCATACATGCAGGTTCATTTTTATGACCTTATTATATGTTGGTGCGTCGTGAAACCCTTCAATCAGTCAAGCAATCAATCAATCAAGAAAGCAATCAAGCATGTACCCATGATGGAAAAAACGGATGACACAGTTATCGTTCTGTTTTGTGTGGCCACGCATACAACTCGAAAGAAATGACTTGGTTTCAATGCGCGAAAACAGATGAAAATGTATTGTTTACATGTTGTTTACATGTACGTATCATGGGCTACTTTCAGTTTTGAATAACGGAGTTACGAAGTCATTATTTTAGTTAAAATGGTGTAAATCTTTGTAAGGGAAAGGTTAATTATTACCATTTTGATAATACGTCTTCGTTTCGTTTACGCGCTGTTTTGCGTTGTTGTTGTTACTGAAAAATGCGACTTTTTTTTCGGCAAGCTCTTGTTGGGTTTACAATTTTCCTCCAGTGTAGGCACACCAAGTGAGTTGCAGTTTGACGTCGCTATGTAAAATAAGCCTTGTGTAATATAAAGCGCAATTGTCGTAACACAGTCTATATATTTTAGCTCTTCTGTAAACACCGAGAACCCGTCAAGGATTTTTCATAAAAACATGGCCGCGCCCACGAACTTGTTCCTTTCGCTACTTTCGCCAATTTCGCCAATACCAGCCGTCAGTTTACATGGGTTAAAATGACTTTAGCCAAATTGGCGAAAGCACTTGACAAAAGTTTCGCCATTTGCAATTTGATTTCGCCTATGGCGACTGGCGAAGGCGAATGAAGAGCCCAGCTTAAAAAGCTCCGTTTAAATCCGGCCAGAGGTTCAGGAAAACTTGTCAGAACAAAGTTTGTGTATTAAAACCTTTAAAGGGCCCTAACTCCGCCAAAAATCATTCAACCGGAACACGGCGATGATGTGCACAACTAGATATAGAATCGATCATCCCTAAAAAGTTTCGTTTAATCCGGCCAGGAGTTCAGGAGAACTAGTTAGAACAAAGTTTGTGCATTAAAACCTTTAAATGGCTATAACTCTGCCAAAATCATTCAACTGGAACATGGTAACTATGTACAACTAGGCTTGGTACTGATCATCCCTGCAAAGTTTCAATGAAATCCGGCCAAATGAGGGCCCTTTCGTCTAAATGAGGCCAAGATATAGCATATTTCAGAAAATCAAGGGCCATAACTCCGATGTAAATTGTCCAATCTAGATGGTTTTCGAACTCGTCCAAGCTTTTATTGATATTAACAATCTGGTAAAGTTTCTTAAAGATCGGATGAAAGATGAAGGCCCTATCGTCTTAACGAGGCAAAATATAGGATTTTTAACTAAATCAAGGGCCATAACTCCACTGTTACTGGTCCGATCTGGCTGTTTTCTGAGGGAATGTAATGTCACTTTCATGATTGATCTTGTTTTTTGTATCACTTTTACATGAAGTGCGGGGACAAGTAAATTGACTGGGGACAAGTAAATTGTGTGTTATTTGTCCTATAGACAAGTTGCTGAAAAAAGTTAATTTCAAACCCTGATGAACAATATTTCTGTAAAGTTTTATGAAAATCCATTCGAGAGGAGGTTTAAGAACTGAGGGACTGATAGACAGACGATGTACACCGCACTACAATCAGAGAAAAGGCAGAGCTAAAAACAATTTAATGTAATGAAGAGGGTCTGAGGACCCTTTACCAGATAACATAGCTCTAAAAACCACAGAGGAAATAATGTGTGTATTCTTTCAACCTGATGTGAATACCACTAATCTTGTCATCTGTAAAGCAGAATCAGGGAAGAATATATGTTTGCCTGTTTTATTTAGGCCAATATTGTTGATCAATCAGGTTTTTTTTTTACAAATAGGGGAAGGCGCCCAGGCCCTTTCAGAGGGGAAAAAACGCGTGATTTTTTCGATTTAGGGGAAAAATTTTCGATTTAGGGGAAAAATTGCGTGCATTTGGTTGTTTTGAGGGGAAAATTAAAATTGATTAAAAAGGTTTTTTAATCTTTAATTTAATTTTGTCCATAATCATGTTTATCCAATGATATGTTACTAACTTTAAAAAAGTAGTCATTACTATAAAATACCAAATAAAGCATGAATAAAAAACTTCTTTATTTATAGTCACACTAATAAAAAATATGATATCACAGACATTCCTTCCACAAAAACAAGCAAAAGAACATTAAAAACTGTCACATTTTGCGCAGAAGCATGATCAGGGTCTACCAGTAATATATCTTCCGTATTAGAGCCTCCGGGAGCGGGACTTGGGGTACATTGCTTGACAAAATATTTTGTTATACAGTTGTCATTTTTATCTGTTTAAATTTTCTTGCGGTAATTTTGCCAGTTGTGCGACATCGCTGATAAAAGTTCACAAAATATACCGGAAACCACAACAGTTACTTCCCTTGTTATTAGTCATTGTCGTAAAGGTAAACCGTAAAGTGTTCTACGATAAACAATTGCGAAGCGTCGAAGGTGATTTATCATTTTTTTCGTCCATGAATTATTAGACTTTAAATTAAAGGGGAACTTTCTGTAGAGGGGAATTTTAATCCTTAAATAGGGGAAAAATGTAGGTTCCCCAGATAGGGAAGACGCCGGTATCCGGCGTCAGTTATATAGTAAAAAAAAACACTGTCAATGGCCATGTGCGATCTTGAATCAAAATGAATTTTGTTTTAGGACCAAATACATGTCATCCAAGTTAATTTGGTAAAGGTTGCAAATCAATATCACTTATGGTTTTTGAGAATAGTTGCCACAAAATTGCCATCTGAAAATATGTTTTTAGCCATGGTGGCCATCTTGTGATTTCAGGCTGACCTCAATTTATCAATTACAGTTTTTGAGAAGTAGAAGAATCAGAGAAGAATATCTGTTTGTATATTTCAATCTTGGCCAAAACAACGTAACGGCTGGACGGACAAACAAATGTTAAAACTTGTTCTTTGGTGTGTCCACTTTCTCAAGCACTGCAAGAGAAATGTACAAGACTTAACAATTACATTTTCATAACCTTGAAAATGAAACACTGAATTTGGGGGAAGGTGAAACCATCTTATTAAAAAAAAAACTGTATCAAATTTGGTAAAAATCTACAACAGTTACTTAAGTAATCACATTAATGAGCAAAAATGTCCTTCCTTCAACGTAAGTGCAATTATTGTATCGTATAAAGTTTCATAAGGGTGTATTACGCTTTTGAAGTTATTGCTCAGAATTTGTATTTCCATATGAGCTGGGGCGTCCGTGGCCGAGTGGTTAGAATCGCTGACTTGCAATCACTTACCCCTCACCGCTGTAGGTTCGATCCCTCAGGGGCCTAGGAATCTTTATGTGAGGAAGCTATCCAGCTGGCTTGCGGAACGTCGGTGGTTCTACCCAGGTGCCCACCCGTGCACGAAAATTGCCCGGAGGGGCACCTGGGGTCTTCCTCCACCAGTGGAAGCTGGAAAGTCGCCATATGACCTTAGCTGTTGGTGCGACTATAAAATCCAATTCAATTCCATATGAGCTAATGGTGACCTTGACCTTTGACAGACTGACCACAAAATTAACTAGAGCTGTCGCCTTAAAAATTGCGACAAATATACCCCCGCTACCACCCTACTGTTTGAGTAAAGATTGAGTGGAATGGGATTTTCATGATCAGGTAATGGTGGCCTTGACCTTTAACCTACAGACCTCAAAACCAATAGGTGCCATCTTTTCATCACACTCAGGCAGTCCACCTATTAAGTTTCATGAGATTTGCTTCAGTGGGAGAGGAGTTATGAAGCAGACAAGATATTTCATTATCGGGTCCCGGTGACAGCGACCTTTGCCCTACACAAGAAATGAGGAAGACAGAGTCAAAAAAAGCAAAATATACCATTTATCAATAAATCAACGGCCATGACTAGCCCAATCTAGTTGCATTTCAAACTCGCTCAAGCTTTCATTATATATCAACAATATGGCAAAGTTTGGTAATGATCGGATGAAAGATAGGAAGAAAGATGAAGGTCGTAGAGCGATAACAAGCAAAAAGTTAATCGACGACATACAAATGAAAAGTAGTCACAATAGCTCCATGAATCTTCGACTCAAGTGAGCTAAAAACAGTGAAAATCTGAAAAAAATAATTTACAAATTCCACAGTTTACAAGCCAAGTTTTGACAGTGAGCAGTTTGTTCATATGACGGAAATAAAGTTTAATTATACCTTCATGTGTTGCTGTATTTACTGTATTTGCCACATCTGCCATCCTGCCGTTTAGCACCGCAAGTTCTGATTTTAATGCAGATACAGTGTCCACATCTGTTATGCGGCCAATATCTGTACTCATGATGGTGGCTGGTTCTGATTTTAATGCAGATACAGTGGCCACATCTGCTGTGGGGCCAACATCTGTACTCTTGAAGATGGCTGGTTCTGATTCTAATGGAGATAAAGCGGCAACATCATCTGTGGTGTCAGCGTCAGGTTCTGATTTTAATGAAGATAAAGTGGTCACATCTTCTGTGGTACTAGCATCTTTACTCGGGATGGTGGCAGGTTCTGATTTTAATACAGATGAAGTTGCCATATCTGCCGTGCTGTCAACATCTGTATTCATACTGATGGCAGGTTCTTCAAGGACTACATCACCTATATCAGCTGGGAAACATATAAGCAAAGTTCATCAAGATGAGACAATTACAACCGTTGATAATATACTAAATCCACTGCTTGTAATCTGTACACAAGTATACAGACAACTGTGTGCATGGACTAATAACGTAATAGATCACGTTTTTTTTTCAAGCAGCCACATACAAATTATAGATACTTACCTTTAAAGTTTATTTACACAAATACAATACTTTTTTGCCTGTCACACATTCAACACAATATTATTTCCCATCTGTCACACATTCAACACAATATTATTTCCCATCTGTCACACATGGAAGACAAGATTATTTCCCATCTGTCACACATGGAAGACAATATCATTTCCCATCTGTCACACATGGAAAACAAGATTATTTCCCATCTGTCACACATTGAAGACAATATTATTTCCCATCTGTCACACATGGAAAATGAAATTATTTCCCATTTGTCATACATTGAAGACGAATATTATTTCCCATCTGTCACACATTGAAGACAATATTTTTTCCACCCTGTCACACTGAAGACAATATTATTTTCCATCTGTCACACATTCAACACAATATTATTTCCCATCTGTCACACACGGAAGACAATATTATTTCCCATTTGTCACATATGGAAGACAAGATTATTTCCCATCTGTCATACATGGAAGACAATATTATTTCCCATCTGTCACACACTGAAGACAAGATTATTTCTCATCTGTCACACATTGAAGACAATATTATTTCCCATCTGTCACACATGGAAGTCAAGATTATTTCCCAGCTGTCACACACTGAAGACAAGATTATTTCCCATCTGTCGCACACGGAAGACAATATTATTTCCCATCTGTAACACATGAAAGACAAGATTATTTCCTATCAATCACACACAAAAGACAACATTAGTTCACATTTGGCATACATGGATGACAAGGTTATTTCCCATCTGTCACACATTGTAGACAAGATTATTTCACATCTGTTCTTAATTTCAGTCATACATGGAAGGCAATATTATTACCCATTTGTCACACATGGAAGACAACATTATTTCACATCTGTCACACACGGAAGACAAGATTATTTCCCATCTGTCACACATTGATGAAAAGATTTTTTCCCAGATGTCACACATTGAAGACAATATTATTTCCCATCTGTCGCACAGGGAAGACTAGATTATTTCCCATCTGTCATACATGCATGACAAGATTAATGGCTCAATTTTTCAAAGAGGAACATCAACATTTATGCATTTCTTGTTACAATTTTTACTGTGATTATTTCCCATCTGTCACACATTTAAGATAAGATTATTTCCCAGCTGTCACACATGGAAGACAATATTATTTCCCAGCTGTCACACATGGAAGTCAATATTATTTCCCATTTGTAACACATGGAAGACAAGATTAGTTCACATTTGGCATACATGAATGACAAGGTTATTTCCCATCTGTCACACATTGTAGACAAGATTATTTCACATCTGTTCTTAATTTCAGTCACACATGGAAGACAAGATTATTTCACATTTGTCACACATGGAAGACAGCATTATTTCACATCTGTCACACACGGAAGACAAGATTATTTCACATCTGTCACACACGGAAGACAAGATTATTTCACATCTGTCACACACGGAAGACAAGATTATTGCCCATCAGTCACACATGGAAGACAATAGTATTTCCCATTTGTCACACATGGAAGACAAGATTATTTCCCATTTGTGACACATGGAAGACAATATTATTTCCTATTTGTCACATATGGATGACAAGATTATTTCCCATCTGTCACATATGGAAGACAAGGTTATTTCCAATCTGTCACACATTGAAGACAAGGTTATTTCACATCTGTCACACACGGAAGACAACATTATTTCACATCAGTCACACACGGAAGACAAGATTGTTTTCCATCTGTCACACATGGAAGACAAGATTATTACCCATTTGTCACACACGGAAGACAAGATTATTTCACATCAGTCACACACGGAAGACAAGATTATTTCCCATCTGTCACACACAGAATACAAGATTATTTCACATCAGTCACACACAGAAGACAAGATTATTTCACATCTGTCACATAAGAAACTCTTATTTTTCACATCTGTCACAAACAGAAGACAAGATTAATTCCCATCTGTCAAACATGGAAGACAAGATTATTTCCCATTTGTCACACACGGAAGACAAGATTATTTCACATCAGTCACACACGGAAGACAAAATTATTTCACATCTGTCACACATGGAAGACAAGATTATTTCCCATTTGTCACACATGTAATACGAGATTATTTCACATCAGTCACACACGGAAGACAAGATTATTTCCCATTTGTCACACGCAGAATACAAGATTATTTCACATCAGTCACACACAGAAGACAAGATTATTTCACATCTGTCACATAAGAAACTCTTATTTTTCACATCTGTCACAAACAGAAGACAAGATTAATTCCCATCTGTCAAACATGGAAGACAAGATTATTTCCCATTTGTTACACACGGAAGACAAGATTATTTCACATCAGTCACACACGGAAGACAAAATGATTTCACATCAGTCACACACGGAAGACAAGATTGTTTTCCATCTGTCACACATGGAAGACAAGATTATTTCCCATTTGTCACACGTAGAATACAAGATTATTTGACATCAGTCACACACGGAAGACAAGATTAATTCCCATCTGTCAAACATGGAAGACAAGATTATTTCCTATTTGTCTCACATGGAAGACAAGATTATTTCCCATTTGTCACACATTGAAGACAATATTATTCCCATCTGTCACTCAGGGAAGAGAAGATTATTTCCAATTTTCACACATTGAAGACAATAGTATTTCCCATCTGTCACACATGGAAGACAAGGTTATTTCCCATCTGTCATACACAGAAGACAAGATTATTTCCCATCTATCACACATGGAAGAGAAGATTATTTCCCATCTGTCACACAGGGAGGAGAATATTATTTCCCATCTGTCACGCATGTAAGACAAGATTATTTCCTGTCTGCCACACAGGGAAGACAAGATTATTTCCCATTTGTCACACATGGAAGACAAGATTATTTCCTGTCCGTCATACATGAAAGACTGATTATTTCCCATCTGTCACACATGGAAGACAATATTATTTCCTGTCTGCCACACATGGAAGACAAGATTATTTCCTGTCCGTCATACATGAAAGATAGATTATCTCCCATCTGTCACACATGGAAGACAAGATTATTTCCTGTCTGTCACATATTTAAGCAAGATTATTTCCCATTGTCACACACGGAAGACAAGATTATTTCCCATCTGTCAGACATTGAAGACAATATTATTTCCCGTTTGGCACACATGGATGACAAGATTATTTCCCATCTGACACACATTGAAGACAAGATTATTTTGTTCACATC
This sequence comes from Cyrtodaria siliqua, assembly GCA_037043455.1. NCBI lineage: Eukaryota > Metazoa > Mollusca > Bivalvia > Adapedonta > Hiatellidae > Cyrtodaria > Cyrtodaria siliqua. Next base: position 13,140 of record JAWPHD010011328.1, read on the forward strand.
TGTTCTTAATTTCAGTCACACATGAAAGAAAAGATTATTTCCCATCTGTCACACACGGAAGACAAGATTATTTCCCATCTGTCACACATGGATGGCAAGATTATATCCCATTTGTCACACACGGAAGACAAGATTATTTCCCATCTGTCACACATGGAAGGCAAGATTATTTCCCATTTGTCACACACGGAAGACAAGATTATTTCACATCTGTCACACATGGAAGACAAGGTTATTTCACATCTGTTACACACGGAAGACAATATTCTTTCACATCTGTCACACACGGACAGACAAGATATTTTCACATCTTTCACACAGGGAAGACAATATTACTTCCTATTTGTCACACATGGAAGACAAGATTATTTCCCACTTGTCACACATGGAAGACAATATTACTTTCCATTTGTTACACATGGAAGACAAGACTATTTCACATCTGTTCTTAATTTCAGTCAGACATGTAAGGCAAGATTATTTCCCATTTGTCACACATGTAAGACAAGATTATTTCACATCTGTCACACACGGAAGACATGATTATCTCCGATCTTTCACACATGGAAGACAAGATTATTTCCCATTTGTTACATATGGAAGACAAGATTATTTCCTATTTGTCACACACGGAAGACAATATTATATCCCATTTGTCACACATGGAAGACAATATTACATCCCATTTGTTACATATGGAAGACAAGATTATTTCCTATTTTTCACACACGGAAGACAATATTATATCCCATTTGTCACACATGGAAGACAATATTACATCCCATTTGTTACATATGGAAGACAAGATTATTTCCTATTTGTCACACACGGAAGACAAGATTATATCCCATTTGTCACACATGGAAGACAAGATTATATCCCATTTGTTACACATGGAAGACAATATTACATCCCATTTGTTACACATGGAAGACAATATTACATCCCATTTGTAACACACGGAAGACAAGATTATTTCCCATTTGTTACACATGGAAGACAAGATTATTTTCCATTTGTCACACATGGAAGACAAGATTAATTTCCATTTGTTACACATGGAAGACAAGTTTATTTCCCATTTGGCACACATGGATGACAAGATTATTTCCCATCTGACACACATTGAAGACAAGATTATTTTGTTCACATCTGTTCTTAATTTCAGTCACTCATGGATGGCAAGATTACATCCCATTTGTTACACATGGAAGACAATATTACATCCCATTTGTTACACACGGAAGACAAGATTATTTCCCATCTGTTACACATGGAAGACAAGTTTATTTCCCATTTGGCACACATGGATGACAAGATTATTTCCCATCTGACACACATTGAAGACAAGATTATTTTGTTTACATCTGTTCTTAATTTCAGTCACTCATGGATGGCAAGATTATTTCCCATTTGTCACACAAGGAAGACAAGATTATTTCACATCTGTCACACATGGAAGGCAAGATTATTTCCCATTTGTCACACACGGAAGACAAGATTATTTCACATCTGTCAAACATGGAAGACAAGGTTATTTTAATCTGTCACACACGGAAGACAATATTCTTTCACATCTGTCACACACGGAAGACAAGATTATTTCACATCTTTCACACATGGAAGACAATATTACTTCCCATTTGTCACACATGGAAGACAAGATTATTTCCCACTTGTCACACATGGAAGACAATATTACTTCCCATTTGTTACACATGGAAGACAAGATTATTTCACATCAGTCACACATGGAAGACAAGACTATTTCACATCTGTTCTTAATTTCAGTCACACATGGAAGGCAAGATTATTTCCCATTTGTCACACATGGAAGACAAGATTATTTCACATCTGTCACACACAGAAGACAATATTATTGCACATCAGTCACACATGGAAGACAAGATTATTTCCCATCTGTCACACATGGAAGACAAGATTATTTCACATCTGTCACACACAGAAGACAATATTATTGCACATCAGTCACACATGGAAGACAAGATTATTTCCCATCTGTCACACATGGAAGACAAGATTATTTCACATCTGTCACACACAGAAGACAATATTATTGCACATCAGTCACACATGGAAGGCAAGATTATTTCCCATTTGTCACACATGGAAGACAAGATTATTTCACATCTGTCACACACAGAAGACAATATTATTGCACATCAGTCACACAGGGAACACTTATTTTTCACATCTGTCACAAACAGAAGACAAGATTAATTCCCATCTGTCAAACATGGAAGACAAGATTATTTCACATTTGTTACACATGGAAGACAAGATTATTTCCCATTTGTCACACATGGAAGACAAGATTATTTCCCATTTGTCACAGGTAGAATACAAGATTATTTGACATCAGTCACACACAGAAGACAAGATTATTTCCCATCTGTCACATAAGAAACACTTATTTTTCACATCTGTCAAACATGGAAGACAAGATTATTTCCCATTTGTCTCACATGGAAGACAAGATTATTTCCCTTTTGTCACAAATTGAAGACAATATTATTCCCATCTGTCACTCAGGGAAGAGAAGATTATTTCCCATTTTCACACATTGAAGACAATAGTATTTCCCATCTGTCACACATGGAAGACAAGGTTATTTCCCATCTGTCATACATAGAAGACAAGATTATTTCCCATCTGTCACACAGGGAACACAAGATCATTTCCCATCTGTCACACATGGAAGAGAAGATTATTTCCCATCTGTCACACAGGGAGGAGAATATTATTTCCCATTTGTCACACATGGAAGACAAGATTATTTCCTGTCCGTCATACATGAAAGACAGAGTCACACACGGAAGACAAGATTATTTCTTGTCTGCCACACATGGAAGACAAGATTATTTCTTGTCTGCCACACATTTAAGACGAGATTATTTCCCATTGTCACACACGAAGACAAGATTATTTCCCATCTGTCAGACATTGAAGACAAGATTATTTCCCAGCTGTCACATGTGGAAGACAATATTATTTCCCATCTGTCACACATTGAAGACAAGATTATTTCTTGTCTGCCACACATGGAAGACAAGATTATTTCTTGTCTGCCACACATTTAAGACAAGATTATTTCCCATTGTCACACACGAAGACAAGATTATTTCCCATCTGTCAGACATTGAAGACAAGATTATTTCCAAGCTGTCACATGTGGAAGACAATATTATTTCCCATCTGTCACACATTGAAGACAAGATTATTTCCCATTTGGCACACATGAATGACAAGATTATTTCCCATCTGTCACACACGGAAGACAAGATTATTTCCCATCTGTCACATATGGAAGGCAAGATTAATTCACATCTGTCACACACAGAAGACAATATTATTTCACATCTGTAACACACGGAAGACAATATTATTTCCCATCTGTCACACATGGAAGACAAGATTATTTCCCATTTGGCACACATGGATTCCCATCTGTCACACACTGAAGACAAGATTTCTTTTTTTTCACATCTGTTCTTAATTTCAGTCAGGGGCTGGCGTGGCGCAGTCGGTAGCGCGGCGGATTTGTAACCGGAGGCCCCGGGTTCAATCCTCCGTGGTGCCACTGAGTTCCGTCGGTGTGTTCTTGGGCAAGACACTTTACCTTAGCCTCGTCCGTCGGATGGGGACGTAAACCGGGCGGTCCTGTGTATCGGTCTATCCTCCGAGCATGTTAAAGAACCATAGGAATCTATTCGATAATAAGAGTAGGGCAGGTTCCCGGATTCCTATGTATCCTTCCCCTCTCTCTGGGGCGGCTCTAAATAACCTATACTGTGTTGATGAGCCGTTAAACAACATTCAATTCAATTCAATTAATTTCAGTCACACATGAAAGAAGAGATTATTTCCCATCTGTCACACACAGAATTTAAGACAATATTATTTCCCATTTGTCACACATGGAAGACAATATTACTTCCCATTTGTTACACATGGAAGACAAGATTATTTCCCATCAGTCACAAACGGAGGACAAGACTATTTCACATCTGATCTTAATTTTAGTCAAACATGGAAGGCAAATTATTTCCCATTTGTCACACATGGAAGACAAGATTATTTCATATCCGTCACACACGGAAGACATGATTATCTCCGATCTTTCACACATGGAAGACAAGATTATTTCCCATTTGTTACACATGGAACACAAGTTATTTCCCATTTGTCACACATGCAAGACAAGATTATTTCCCATTATTTGTTACACATGGAAGATACGATTATCTCCCATCTGTCACACATGGAAGACAAAATTATTTCCCATTTGTCACACACGGAAGCCAAGATTATTTCCCATCTTTCACACATGGAAGACAAGATTATTTCCCATTTGTTACACATGGAAGACAAGATTATTTCCCATTTGTTATACATGGAAGACAAGATTATTTCCCATTTGTTACACATGGAAGACAAGATTATTTCCCATTTGTCACAAATTGAAGACAATATTATTCCCATCTGTCACTCAGGGAAGAGAAGATTATTTCCCATTTTCACACTTTGAAGACAATAGTATTTCCCATCTGTCACACATGGAAGACAATGTTATTTCCCATCTGTCATACATAGAAGACAAGATTATTTCCCATCTGTCACACAGGGAACACAAGATCATTTCCCATCTGTCACACATGGAAGAGAAGATTATTTCCCATCTGTCACACAGGGAGGAGAATATTATTTCCCATCTGTCACACATGTAAGACGAGATTATTTCCTGTCTGCCACACACGGAAGACAAAGATTATTCCCATTTGTCACACATGGAAGACAAGATTATTTCTTGTCTGCCACACATGGAAGACAAGATTATTTCTTGTCTGCCACACATTTAAGACGAGATTATTTCCCATTGTCACACACGAAGACAAGATTATTTCCCATCTGTCAGACATTGAAGACAAGATTATTTCCCAGCTGTCACATGTGGAAGACAATATTATTTCCCATCTGTCACACATTGAAGACAAGATTATTTCTTGTCTGCCACACATGGAAGACAAGATTATTTCTTGTCTGCCACACATTTAAGACAAGATTATTTCCCATTGTCACACACGAAGACAAGATTATTTCCCATCTGTCAGACATTGAAGACAAGATTATTTCCCAACTGTCACATGTGGAAGACAATATTATTTCCCATCTGTCACACATTGAAGACAAGATTATTTCCCATTTGGCACACATGGATGACAAGATTATTTCCCATCTGTCACACACGGAAGACAAGATTATTTCCCATCTGTCACATATGGAAGGCAAGATTAATTCACATCTGTCACACACAGAAGACAATATTATTTCACATCTGTAACACACGGAAGACAATATTATTTCCCATCTGTCACACATGGAAGACAAGATTATTTCCCATTTGGCACACATGGATTCCCATCTGTCACACACTGAAGACAAGATTACTTTTTTTCACATCTGTTCTTAATTTCAGTCACACATGAAAGAAGAGATTATTTCCCATCTGTCACACACAGAATTTAAGACAATATTATTTCCCATTTGTCACACATGGAAGACAATATTACTTCCCATTTGTTACACATGGAAGACAAGATTATTTCCCATCAGTCACAAACGGAAGACAAGACTATTTCACATCTGATCTTAATTTTAGTCAAACATGGAAGGCAAGATTATTTCCCATTTGTCACACATGGAAGACAAGATTATTTCATACCCGTCACACACGGAAGACATGATTATCTCCGATCTTTCACACATGGAAGACAAGATTATTTCCCATTTGTTACACATGGAACACAAGATTATTTCCCATTTGTCACACATGGAAGACAAGATTATTTCCCATTATTTGTTACACATGGAAGATACGATTATCTCCCATCTGTCACACATGGAAGACAAAATTATTTCCCATTTGTCACACACGGAAGCCAAGATTATTTCCCATCTTTCACACATGGAAGACAAGATTATTTCCCATTTGTTACACATGGAAGACAAGATTATTTCCCATTTGTTATACATGGAAGACAAGATTATTTCCCATTTGTTACACATGGAAGACAAGATTATTTCACATCAGTCACACACGGAAGACAAGACTATTTCACATCTGTTCTTAATTTCAGTCACACATGGAAGGCAAGATTATTTCCCATTTGTCACACATGGAAGACAAGATTATTTCACATCAGTCACACTCGGAAGACAAGATTATTTCACATCAGTCACACACCAAAGCGAGATTATTTTCCATCTGTCACACATGGAAGACAAGATTATTTCCCATTTGTCACACATGGAAGACAAGACTATTTGACATCAGTCACACATGGAAGACAAGATTATTTCAAATCTGTCAGATATGAAACACTAAGTTTTCACATGTGTCACAAACAGAAGACAAGATTAATTCCCATCTGTCACACATGGAAGACAAGATTATTTCCAATTTGTAACACATGGAAGACACTATTATTTCCCTTCTGTCACACAGGGAAGAGAAGATTATTTCCCATTTGTCACACATGGAAGACAATAGTATTTCCCAACTGTCACACATGGAAGACAAGATTATTTCCCATATGCCATACATAGAAGACAAGATTATTTCCCATCTGTCACATACGAAACACTAAGTTTTCACATCTGTCACAAACAGAAGACAAGATTAATTCCCATTTGTCAAAAATGGAAGACAAGATTATTTCCAATTTGTCACACATGGAAGACAATATTATTTCCAAATTTTGTTACACACTAAAGACAATATTATTTTCCATCTGTCACACAGGGAAGAGATGATTATTTACCATGTGTCACACATGGAAGACAATAGTATTTCCCAACTGTCACACATGGAAGACAAGATTATTTCCCATCTGTCATATATAGAAGACAGATTATTTCCCATCTGTCACACATGGAATTTGAATTGAATTGGGGTTTTAAGGCGCATCAACATATGAAAGGTTTATGGCACCTAACAGGAATGAACATGCCAGGCTCATCCTCCACAAACATTGAGATCAAATATGGAGTATGGGCCTAGAACCTTCTCACCTGCAGAACACAGGGAAGAGAAGATTATTTCCCATTTGTCACACAATGAAAGACAAGATTATTTCACCTTTGTCACACATGGAAGAGACGATTATTTCCAATCTGTCACACAGGGAGGAGAAGATTATTTCTCATTTGTCACACATGGAAGACAATATTATTGTCACACAGGGAAGAGAAGATTATTTTCCATCTGTCACACAGGGAGAAGATTATTTTTCCCATATGTCACACATGGAAGATAGATTATTTCCTGTCTGCCACACATGGAAGACAAGAGTATTTCACCTTTGTCACACTGGGAGGAGAAGATTATTTCCTGCCTGCCACACAGGGAAGACAAGATTATTTCCCATCTGTCACACAGGGAGGAGAAAATTATTTCCCATTTGTCACACATGGAAGACAAGATTATTTCCTTTGTCATGTCACACAGGGAAGAGAAGATTATTTCCCATCTGTCACACAGGGAGGAGAAGATTATTTTTCCCATCTGTCACACATGAAAGATCAGATTATTTCCTGTCTGCCACACAGGGAAGACAAGATTATTGCCCATCTGTCATACATGGAAGACAAGACTATGTCCTGTCTGTCACACAGGGAAGAGAAGATGATTTCACATCTGTCACACACAAAAGATCAGATTATTTTGTCATGCACAAAAGATAAGTTTATCTGTCACACAAGGAAGACAAGAATATTTCCCATCTGTCATAGTATATTACATGGAAGAGAAGATTAATTCCCATCTGTCATGGAAGAGAAGACTGTTTCTCGTCTGTCACACACAGAAGACAAAATTATTTCTCATCTGTTACACACGAAAGCCGGATTCTTTCCGATCTGTAATAAACGGATGACAAAAATATTTCCCGTTTGTCTCACATGGAAGACAAAGATTTGTTCACATCTGTTATATAGCCATAATTTTGATAAAGTGTCATCAAAATAAACTGACCAATCAGTGACCAGAAATTTCATACACCTCTAAATTCTGGTATGTGATATACTCGGTCTTTATATTAGATGTTCAACCAAGTTTACTGTTAAAATTAAGGTATTTTTTAAGTGTGATTCTTTTTAAAACCCTGGATATTTCATGCACATTTATGCAATATATTTATCTTCCATAACTGAATTTTGAAAAATGTCATCTTTTTACTCTGCCAAAGATTTTTATTTTACTTATAATGTTCTAAGGATAAAAACCGAGTAACACAAATTTTATCACCTACAGAAAATAAGGTCAAATATCAACATCTCGGTCACGGAAAATTATGAATACATAGAAGACATCTTATTTCCTGTCTGTCACAAATGTAAGCAAGATCATTTCCCATCTGCCATACATTTCTTAATATTGGGCTCTTTCTATGACTTATGCCTCGTTTCTTTAATTTTGGCTTTTTCCTGACTTTTTAATCTATAAATGTCATTTATTTGTTGTCATTTTGTCCGGAAGTAGTTATCACCATTATCAATAAAAGTTTGATGTTGGATTTTTCAAAAAACATGAATAAAGAATATTTTTTTTGGAAAACAAATTTATATTTAATATGACCTTTATGAAAAATACAAGTCACATTCAAGGCATGTGCATGCTTTTTTTAAACTATAAATAATGAACGCAAAACTCATGGGAACACGGCAAAACTTCAAAGTCAAAGGGTGACAATCAGTACTCACCATGCAATGAAACAAGAGCTGTCAGAGACAAGCACAACTTGTCTATTGGGTTTGTCACAGGAAGGCACTTATACACCAATAAGTAAAATACACCTAACATATATCTTCAGAGGAATAGGCAGGTGTGCAGAAACAATTTGCCTTGCACGCCAGATAAGGTGATCCGTGTATTTTCCCCCATGTGTAAGATCAGGCTTTCCAGCACACTGCATATCAGGCTTTCCAGCACACATGCAGTGTGCTGGAAAGCCTGATCTTACACATGGGGGGAAATAAAAGTCACGTGCTGATATAAACAATGACAGTTACAGACGTCATTGTGATAAACATGCAAAATGTTAGTAGTTGGCAACGTCAACGCGCAGAATATAAATGGTATGCAAGAAAAAGAATCAATCATGGGTATCAAGTTCAGATAGGGAAATTCCAACTCGAGGTATAATTGTTTTAATCGAAACTGAGGCAGTTCTAATAAAAACAAGACCTCGGTCTGAGGGTGTCACGCCCACCGCGGCGTACGGCATATGAAATATTTTATTAAATTTGAGCTTAAATAATGTCCACCAAAGACAACACTTCATATGACCAAGTATCAAACAAATAAAAGCGAGGTAATCATAAGAAGTTAAGTTATTGAGTTTAAGTGGTTTTGTGAAAATAATGCAAAAAAATGACTTACTTAACCAAACTGATGTTTAGGGTAAATAACGCAAAACATGACCTTGGTGTTTTTTGTCGTTCAGGGATGTCCACCAATGCCAACAATACATATGACCAAGTATCAAAGACATAAACTGAGGCAATCACATAAGTTAACTGAGGTTAAGTTACCTAATCAAGGTTAAGTTACCTAATTAAGGTTAAGTTTGGGGAAAATAATGCAAAATATGACCTTGACCTTGGTATTTTTTGTCGTCCAGCAATGTCCACCAATGCCAACAATACATATGACCAAGTATCAAAAAGTGAGATAATCACCAAGGTTGTTACCTAACCAAGGTTAAGTTTTGGGAAAATAATGCAAAATATGATCTTGACCTTGGTACTTTTGGCATTACGTGATGTCCCTCGACCCAACAAAGCATATGACAAAGTTTCAGAAAAAATCGAGCAGCGGTTGTTGAGATATAGTCGATTTAAAGTGCGGCTGCCGGAAAAGTGACTGCTATGTCTCGCTACCCACTATCGTGGGCATGACAACAATTATACCTTATACCCATGAACGATTCTTATATTCTAATTACAATAAGTGACCTTGACCTTGACCTTGTGACCTGAAAAGCATACAGAAATCTATATCTCTGACTTTTTGTGTGCGGAAATGTTTTCAGATGAAGTGGTCAAATCTGCCGTACCACTAGCATCCGTAGCCATGATAATGGCTGCTTCCTCTTGGGCTACATCATCCAAATCAGCTGGGGAACCAGATACAATGCCTTGATTTGACATCTTTGTCACCTTGTCATGCCAGATTTAATATACCTGAAGAAAAAAAAGAACATGACTACTTATAGAAATGTTTATATTGACTGAATTGGATGTTATAGTCGCACCAACAGCTAAGGTCATATATATGGCGACTTTCCAGCTTCCACTGGCGGAGGAAGACCCCAGGTGCCCCTCCGGGCTTTTTTTTGTGCATGGGCACCTGGGTAGAACCACCGTCGTTCCACAAGCTAGCTGGATAGCTTCCTCACATAAAGATTCCTAGCCCCCTGGGGAAACGGACCTACAGTGGTGAGGGGCAAGTGATTACAAGTCAGCGACTCTAACCACTCAGCCACGTACGCCCCCTATAGACATGAAAAATTGGTCTCTCTTCATAAAGCAATAGAACAAAATTATCAACAATGCAGATTATATCAGGAGATTTTGGATCGTGAAAAACAGGTTAAGAACTGACTAAAACAACATAGAAATATGTAAAAAAGAATTTAAAAAATAGGCGTTTCCAGTGGGGGAGGGGTGTGGGTCGGAGTGGGGGGGGCAACATAGCTATATGTGTAAGAATTTACCAAAACAACACAGAAAAAGGGGGTGGGGGAGGGGAGAGCCCATGCCCCAATATGGGTGAAGTATGTATAAATGGGTGAAGTATGTATAAGATTAATAATGCTATAAGAGATCCCAAACCAAAATGTGGGTGACATAAGAAAAATATTTTAAGAGATATAGATAAATACAACAGCTTACACACAAACCTTGATCTGCCTTTATTACACGATTTATGGTCCATCACAATTTGGGTTCCATAGGAGCCCAGAATTTGTAGAAGACAAAGTTACTTACGCAACCCTTTACAACATACTATAAGGAAATCAATTCCTAAATTTTAGTTGAGCTAGGACAGAAATGTAAGCGATATAGACCTGTAAACACAACTTACACGCAAAATTAAGGTGAAATAAGACACATCTTAAGGGCTTTGGGTTCCATGGGAGCCCAGGGGTTACAGGAACCAAAATTACTTAAGCAGTCCTTAAGATGGAGCTCATGGCCAAATTTGGTTCAGCTAGGATAAGAAATGTAAGAGACACTAGCGGATCCAGTGGGGGGGCGCACACGGCGCGTGCCCCCCTAAAGATTCCGGATCATACATGTATGTCCATGTTACTGTAGACAAAATATCAAACAATTTCGATGCATGCCCTCAGTATAAAACAAAATTTCGCACGCTCGACGCATAATTGCAAATGAATGGTTTAATTAACTTATTGTTAAATCCTTTTTGTGCACGCCCTTGGTATAAAAAAAATTCTCGCACGCTTTGCTCACTCGACGCATAATGGCTAATGAGTGGTTTAATTAACACATTGTTAAATCCTTTGATTTGAAAACAGACTTTTTTATCCTATCAATGCACTACCCCAACCGTTTTATGAGGCGAGAAACGGACCCGAAAATTTACCAAAATCTTACACCCCCCACTAAGCTGAAATCCTGGATCCGCCCCTGAGAGACATATAGACTTGTAAACACAGCTTACACGTAAACCTTGATGTGGGACGCCGACGCCGGGGCGAGTACATAAGCTCTCTAATTCTTCGAATAGTCAAGCTAAAAATGTCAATATGCCTATCATCGAATGTAGAATTTTCTTATAATCGAACCCGGCAGTAAGTTTTGAAGTGGAAAGTCATGCTTTTGATTGTAGTCCCAACTAAATTATGTTGCATGGCATATTTAAGCAGAAAGAGACTTATTTACTACTAACTGATTATAAGCACAGCAAAAGAAAGTAGCAATTTGGCTGGTACTACTAAACAAATCGCTAAACAGACAATAAAAAATATTCATACATTTTGCATGACATCACCTAAATAATCTGACTAATCAGTAATCAATATAAGAGCACTGCCAACGGTGCAGACGCTCGACTTTAGTGAAATTACAATTGATAAACAACGTTTCCATCAATTACATACAGGCTTTAACCAAGATTTCTAAGTATAAAAGGGGCCATAATTTTGTTATAATAAAAACATTGACTATACAAGATGCCAAATACATGTGTGAAGTTTCGATCCATTTGGAGATGTAAGTGTCGCAGGGTCAGATCAGCCTGTTTGTGTGTTGCATTTATGTGTTGTATTGATGTCTTTGTTTAAATATACTTATAGTGTCGTCCATATAAGTGTGTGTAACTGTTGCTGTCATTGTCATACGTATTCAGTCATTCATTTCATGTATACAGTCATTCATTTCATTCATTCATATATTTATTCATTTAACTACTCAATGCTAACAAGTTATTACTAAACCTATGTCGGGCCTCAATATTTCTATTTCCCGCTGTTCTCTGCTCATGCATGCACATTTTATAAAAGCATTTGTAATGGCGAGAGCCTTCGCTTGTTTTTAGCTCCGGCTATTCTTTATTTGTGCCTCATGTGCATTGCAGGAAAATATTTGTAACTTGTTATTATCATTTTATTGCATTGATATGTTACATGGTTCATACAGACCTTTCAAACCTAAATTTAGGGCCTTTTTAGGGCCTTTTTAGGGACATTTTCGCTAAATTTAGGGCCTCAATATTTATAGCATAATTATGCGTTTGACTAAAATTCCTGCTTACTGCTACAGTAAAACCCCTCTAAAGTGACCCCTACAAGAAGATAGGTGGCAGCCTTATGCAGCATGATAGTATTGTAGAAAGCTCCTCTAATAGCTTTCTGCAAACTATAGTGCTGCATTAAGCAATCACCTGTAAAAACAAGAGGTCAATGACCTTGAAGCTCTACTGATTGATTTTGATTTCAGGAAGTAGTCGCTACAAACTGGTTTTTTGAAAATCTATTTCTAGCCGTGGTGGCCATCTTGAATTTCCGGCCAACCTGAAATTTTGCTAGGATCAATAAGACATCAAGAGCAACATTCCTGTGAAGTTTCATGAAAATCCGTCAAGTAGTTTCAGAGGAGTAGTCGCTACAAGTTTTCATTATATAACTCTATGTAAACAAAGATGGCCACTGACAGCCATGTTTAACATTGAATCAAAATAATGTTCGACTCGGATAACCATCATGTCATGCTGATCATTTTAGAAAAAGTCCCATATCAATATCTCTTATAGTTTTCAAGAAGTAGTCGCTACAAACTTATTTTTTAAAAATCTATTTTTAGCCATGGCGGCCATCTTGAATTTCCGGCCGACCTGAAATTTTGCTAAGATCAATTAGACATCAAGAGCAACATTCGTGTGAAGTTTCATGAAAATCCGTCAAGTAGTTTCAGAGGAGTAGTCGCTACAAGTTATCATTATATAACTCTATGTAAACAAAGATGGCCACTGGCAGCCATGTTTAACGTCGAATCAAAATAATGTTCGACTCGGATAACCATCATGTCATGCTGATAATTTTAGAAAAAGTCCCATATCAATATCTCTTATAGTTTTCAAGAAGTAGTCGCTACAAACTTATTTTTTAAAAATCTATTTTTAGCCGTGGCCGCCATCTTGAATTTCCGGCCAACCTGAAATTTTGCTAGGATCAATAAGACATCAAGAGCAACATTCTTGTGAAGTTTCATGAAAATCCGTCAAGTAGTTTCAGAGGAGTAGTCGCTACAAGTTTTCATTATATAACTCTATGTAAACAAAGATGGCCGCTGGCAGCCATGTTTAACGTCGAATCAAAACGATTTTCGACAAGGACCAACATCATGTCATGCTGATCATTTTAGAAAAAGTCCCATATCAATATCTCTTATAGTTTTCAAGAAGTAGTCGCTACAAACTTATTTTTTAAAAATCTATTTTTAGCCGTGGCGGCCATCTTGAATTTCCGGCCGACCTGAAATTTTGCTAGGATTAATTAGACATCAAGAGCAACATTCCTGTGAAGTTTCATGAAAATCCGTCAAGTAGTTTCAGAGGAGTAGTCGCTACAAGTTTTAATTATATAACTCTATGTAAACAAAGATGGCCGCTGGCAGCCATGATTAACGTCGAATCAAAACAATTTTCGACAAGGACCAACATCATGTCATGCTGATCATTTTAGAAAAAGTCCCATAGCAATATCCCTTAGAGTTTTCAAGAAGTTGTCGCTACAAACTTGTTTTTTAAAAACCTATTTTTAGATTTGGCGGCCATCTTGGATTTCACATCTACATGAATTTTTGCTAGGATCAACTAGACTTCATGGGCAACATTTCTGTAAAGTTTCATGAAAATCTATTCAGTAGTTTCAGAGGAGTAGTCGCTACAAAAAAAAGTTAACGGACGGACGGACAGACAGACAGACGGACGGACGGACAGACGGACGGACGACGGACGCCGCACCACGGCATAAGCTCTGCTGATCTCTGATCAGTAGAGCTAAAAAACACTAAATGTGTATATTGTAAGCGGTTGCATTAGCTGGGTTTTACTGTATTTATAGTCAATAAACCTGGACCTACCTAAGATTAAACAGTTTTCAGCTCTGTGGCCTTGTCCACAGGTATTCGGGAGTAGCTTAGACTTACACTTGAATTTTTCAGAAAAACAAAACAACATCATTTAAATACTAATCAAACATTTAAAACACAAATTTAAAAAAAAAAAAAATGTTTTTAATGTTTGATTAGTATTTAAATGATGTTGTTTTTTTTCTGAAAAATTCAAGTGTAAGTCTAAGCTACTCACCGAATACCTGTGGTTAACCCCCAAAAAAAAAAATGGCTGCACGGTTGGCTCAGTCGTTGGCTGGCTAATAACTTCCCCTCTGAAATATAACCGAGTATGAATCAAACTGAGTACGATGTACAATAGTACAAATCTAATTTCGTAGGAGTTGTCGTTCTTGAATTCATTCTATTTTTAGAAACTTCGTAGGAGTTGTCGTTCTTGAATTCATTCTATTTTTAGAAGCAACAACACCTTGACAGCCCAAATAATGTGCGAAATGAAATTTAGGGCCACCAAAACTAATTTTTAGGGCCGTATAGAGTAAATTTAGGGACTTTTTAGGGCCTGACATGCAATTTAGGGCCTTTTCAAGCAACTCATCAAAATTTAGGGCCTTTTCAAGTCTGTGCGAACCATGTGTTAGATAGGCACTTTATAAAAGCATTTGTAATGGCGAGAGCCTTCGCTTGTTTTTAGCTCCGGCTATTCTTCATTTGTGCCTCATGTGCATTGCAGGCCTGATTCCCTTTGGGCCGTGTATTATCTCGGAAGAGAACTAACGCAAACTGCGAGTTAGCAGCCGTGACATAAGCTTTCATACAAACGTTAACCAAATTTTCAAAGAATAAAAGAGGCCATCATTTTGTTAAAATAAAAGCAAGAGTTATAGAACCTGGCTCTGTGGTGTTGTCTAAGGATGCTGAAAGCATGTGTGAAGTTTTAATCCATTATGTAAAGTACTTTGCGAGATACAAATTTACATACAAACTTTAACCAAATTTCTTAAGTACAAAAGGGGCCATCATTTTGTTTAGATAGATGCAAGAGTTATAGAACCTGACATTGTGGTCTTCTGTTATGATGCCCAATGCATGTGTGAAGTTGTATTCTTGCATACCTGACAAGGAAATCCGTAATTTTACCGGGGCTAGATATTTCCATCTCACCCTAGGGTCGAGATAAAAGTCACGCGCGCAACATCCGATATGCAGAAAAACATGCAAAACGTTCGTAGCTGGCAACGCACAACATGTCTCTGATATGCAAAAAAAAAGAATCTATCATGGGTATTCGGTTCAAATAGGGAATTCCAACCCTCGGTATAATTTTAATTGGAACCTCGGCAAAGCCTCAGTTCCGATTAAAACACTTATACCTCGGGTTGGAATTCCCTATCTTCACTGGATACCCATGAAAGATTCTTATAATCTATTATGTTAAGTTCTTTGCGAGATACAAGCTTACATACAAACTTTAACCAAGTTTTCTAAGTATGAAAGGGGCCAGAATTCTGTCAAAATAAAAGCAGGAATTACGTCACCCGACTCTGTGGAGATAAAACTTACATACAGACTTTAACCAAGCTTACACACAAACTTTAACCAAGTTTCTAAGTATAAAAGGGGTCATAATTCTGTCAAAATAAAAGCAAGAGTTGTATCACCTAACTCTGTGTTGTCATCTAATGATGCTGAGTACATGTGTGAAGTTTCAATCCATTGTGTAAAGTGGTTTGGGAGATACAAGCTTACACACAAACTTTAACAAAGCTTACACACAACTTTAACCAAGCCTACATACAAACTTTAACCAAGTTTTCTAAGTGTGAAAAGGGCCATAATTCTGCCAAAATAAAAGCAAGCGTTATATCACTTGACTCTGTGGTGCTGGATACATGTGTGAAGTTTCAATCCATTATGTAATGCGGTTTGGGCGATACAAGCTTACATACAACCTTTAACCAGGAGACGTAGACAACAACGACGACAACGACGCCGATGAAGTGATGACAATAGCTCTTTTTTCCCTTCGGAAAAGTCGAGCTAAAAATGCCACATTTCCACATTTGGATCCACTTTGTGTTTATTACTGATGCTCAACTGACTTAAGCTTTAGCCCTGTATACAAATAATTTGTAAATAATTTGTAGTAAGAATTATTATTAAAAGATTTAGTTTTGTACACAGCTATGTATCTTATTTTGGTCAAGTCTTATTTCAAAACACCAATGTGCAAATATTTTAATTTAAATTATGGTCTGAATAACAGCCCTTGTTTTCACCAACTGAATATCCCAGCATCTTGTAAATGTATAACAAAATGCTTGACTGTTCAAGTCATGAATGTGTATTTTAAACTTCAGCATTTTCCTTTCATCTGCTCCCATTCCGATGCATTCAATAAGTCGGCCATGATGCAATATTTTGAATAGCATAAAACACTAGTTTTGTTTATATACAAAAGGAATTCCGGCAAGGTTAAAACTCGCATTACTGTGCAGTCGAAAAATATTGTTTTTTCAGAGTTAGTTATTATTATGTGCAGGCCCGTAGCTACGCTGAGGTACACCCAGGCAGCTGCCTCCGTATAATTTTGGGAAGGTACCAAACATTGAAGAAGGCAGTAAAATGGATTATCAAATAAAATTACAAAAACAGTCTTAAATAGATTTGTAGTAACTTAAAACTGAAAATTTCGGTCTGGGAATGCATGTAAACGCAATAAATCTCATGTAGAAATAAACATTTTCCTGTGGGGGATGTACTATCACCCGATGAGGAAACTTTAATAACTATAATGTATAACAAAAGTATATGTATATCCGCTTTATATATTTATTTCTTCTATTTAGTTCTATGTGTGTTGTCGCTTTATATATTTATTTCTTCTATTTAGTTCTATGTGTGTTGTCCACCTTATCAAATATTCAATATCAACATAAAATTAATGTAAGTCTTTGTATTAAACCTAATTTCCCCCTTTTATCTAATTTAACTTGTCCAACCTTTATTTTGCAACCCTAGAACTAACTCATATCTTAGAACATTCCATATCACTCTTCAGTTGGGAACTTTACATATTTAGTCTAACCCAATATTAGAACATTCCACTTCAGGCTCAATATAGTACTTCTTACTATCTCTCGCTTTCCATCATATCTCAGCAATGACCACACCCTCTTTTAACAACATATAAAGTCTCCAATCAATCCACAAACACTCTTTGTCAATAGGCCATAAATGACAGTCGATTTTTTTTTTTGGTAGAGGCAGACCACCCCATTTTCCTCGGTAGAACCAGTACTGCATACCTCGCACTATCCATAACAATCGACACTTCCTTACAAGTTATTTAAATACAATTACGTTGTTTTGTATGTGAATTATACAGGCTATATATAATGTGTAATAATCCAATGGTACACATGTTTCTGATTGTTTGGTACATGTTCAAAACAATTGATATTTTTTCCATATGAGAACATAATTATATCCACGAAAAACTATACAAAGATAAAATTTTGCATAAGGTCACCAGTTTGATGATACACCAATATACGATAAAACAAGGTATGTTTTGTTTATACATTTCTCACTAAAACACAGTCTGGCATAGCTTGATCATTAATGTTTATCATCTACACAACAGACTTTGGAACCACAGTTGCTGTATATAATTTATTCTATAACCTCTGGTATTGAGAATGTAATCAAGTCTGTGTTATGTTCACAGCAAGAGGTGTCAAGACCTCGCTAATATGGGTTTTACAACAATAAAGTGACGCATGCACCCTGTTAATCTGATGCAAAAAAATCAATAAGTATCATATAGGTCTACAGCAGAAATAATACTTTTGCCGAGTTATTTATAATGTTTAAAACAAGAGGCCCAAGTGGACCTTTATCGCTCTACTGGCTATATGGAGTCTATGGTGGAGAACACGACATCGATATGCGCAACCAGGCTTGGTACTGATCATTGGCTTGATACTGATCATTCCTGCAAAGTTTCACTGAAATCCAGACAGGGGTTCAGGAAAACTAGTCCGGATAAAGTTTGTGTAAAAGGAGGGCCATAACTCTGTCAAAAATCATTCAACAGGAACACAGCGATGATATGCGTAACTAGGCTTGGTACTGATCATCCCTGCAAAGTTTCGTTGAAATACGGCCAGGGGTTCGTTCAGGAGAACTAGTCCGGAAAAAGGTTTTGCACTAAAACATTTAAAGGGCCATTGTGAGGGGAGAGAGTGTTATCTTGTGTTTCTCATGTTGCATTGTGAGGGGAGAGAGGTGCTATCTCATGTTTCTCATGTTGCATTGTGAGGGGGAGAGAGTGCTATCTCATGTTTCTCATGTTGCATTGTAAGGGGAGAGAGTGCTATCTCATGTTGCATTGTAAGGGATAGAGTGTTATCTCATTTTGCATTATAAGAGGCATGTTATCTCATGTTGCATTGTAAGGGAGACTTTGTAATCTTATGTAGCATTGTAAGGAGAGAGTGTTATCTCATATTGCATTGTAAGGGGAGAGTGTTATCTCATATTGCATTGTAAGGGGAGAGTGTTATCTCATATTGCATTCTAAGGGCAGAGTGTGTTATTTTGCATTGCATTGTAAGGGGGGAGTGTTATCTCATGTTGCATTGTAAGTGGAGAGTGTTATCTCATATTGCATTGTAAGGGGAGAGTGTTATCTCATATTGCATTGTAAAGGGAGAGTGTTATCTCATATTGCATTCTAAGGGGAGAGTGTGTTATTTTGCATTGCATTGTAAGAGCAGACAGTGCTACCTCATGTTTCTCATGCATTGTAATGGAGACAGTGCTATCTCATGTTGCATTGTAAGGGATAGTGTTATCTCATTTTGCATTCTAAGCGGTGTGTTATCTCATGTTGCATTGTAAGGGGAGACAGTGTAAACTTATGTTGCAATGTATGGGGAGAGTGTTTCTCATATTGAATTCTAATGGGAGAGTGTGTTATTTTGCATTGCATTGTAAGTGTGTGTGTGTGTGTGTGTGTGTGTGTGTGTGTGTGTGTGTGGGGGGGGGGGGGGGGGGGGGGGGGGGGGGGGGAGTGTTATCTCATGTTGCATTGTAAGGGGAGAGAGTGTTATCTTGTGTTGCTTCATAAGGGAGAGAGTGTTATCTCACATTGCATTGTAAGGGGAGAGAGTGTTATCTCGTATTGCATTGTAAGGGAAAGAGTGTTATCTCATTTTGCATTCTAAGCGGAGTGTTATCTCATGTTGCATTGTAAGGGGACAGAGTGTTATCTCATGTTTCTCATGCTGTATTGTAAGGGGAGACAGTGTTATCTCATGTTTCTCATGTTGCATTGTAAGGGGAGACAGTGTTATCTCATGGTGCATTCTAAGTGGAGAGAGTGTTATCTTATGCTTCTCATGTTGCATTGTGAGGGGATAGAGTATTATCTATCATGTTTCATTGTAAGGTGAGACAGTGTTATCTCATGTGTTTCATGTTGCATTGTAAGAGGAGGGTGTTATCTCATGTTGCAGTGTAAGGGGAGAGAGTGTTATCTCATGTTGCATTGTAAGAGGAGGGTGTTATCTCATGTTGCAGTGTATGGGAGAGAGTGTTATCTCATGTTACATTGTAAGCTGAGAGTGTTAGCTCATGTTGCATTGTAAGAGGAGGATGTTCTCATGTTGCACTGTAAGGGGAGATAGTGTTATGTCATGTTGCATTGTAAGGGGAGTGTTATCTCATGTTGCACTGTAAGGGGAGATAGTGCTATCTCATGTTGCATTGTAAGGGGTGATAGCATTGCCTCATGTTTCTCATGTTGCATTGTGAGGGGAGATAGTGTTATCTCATGTTGCATTGTAAGAGGAGAGAGTGTTATCTCATGTTGCATTGTAAGGGGAGAGAGTGTTTTATTTCATGTTGCATTGTAAGGGGAGAGAGTGTTATCTCATGTTGCATTGTAAGGGGAGAAGTGTTATCTCATGTTTTCACTGTAAGGGGAGAGAGTGTTATCTCATGTTGCATTGTAAGGGGAGAGAGTGTTATCTCATGTTGTATTGTAAGGAGAGAGTGTTGTCTCATGTTGCATTGTAAGGGGAGATAGTATTACCTCGTGTTTCTCATGTTGCATTGTAAGTGGGGAGAGAGTGTTATCTCAAGTTGCATTGTGAGGGGGAGAGTGTTATCTCATGTTGCATTGTAAAGGATGAAGAGAGAGTGTTATCTCATGTTGCATTGTAAGGGGAGAGAGTGTTATATCATGTTGCATTTTAAGGGGTGATAGTATTACCTCGTGTTTCTCATGTTGCATTGTAAGGGGAGAGAGCGTTGTCTCATGTTGCATTGTAAGAGGAGAGAGTGTTATGTTGTGCTGCATTATAAAGGGAGAGAGTGTTATCTTGTATTGCACTCTAAGGGGAGAGTGTGTTATTTCGAATTGCGTTGTAAGGGGAGAGTGTTATCGCATGTTGCATTGTAAGGGGAGAGAGTGTTATCTCATGCTGCACTGTAAGGGGAGATAGTGTTATCTCATGTTGCATTGTAAGGGGTGATAACATTACCTCGTGTTTCTCATGTTGCATTGTGAGGGGAGAGAGTGTTATCTCATGTTGCATTGTGAGGAGGAGAGTGTTATCTCATATTGCATTGTAAAGGGTGAAGAGAGGGGAGAGAGTGTTATCTCATGTTGCATTGTAAGGGGAGAGAGTGTTATCTCATGTTGCATTTTAAGGGGTGATAGTATTACCTCGTGTTTCTCATGTTGCATTGTAAGGGGAGAGAGTGTTATCTCATGTTGCATTGTAAGGGGAGAGGGTGTCGTCTCATGTTGCATTGTAAAGGGAGAGAGTATTGTCTCATGTTGCAAAGTAAGGGAAGAGAGTGTTATCTTGTGTTGCATTGCAAGGGGGAGAGAGTGTTAACTGGCGTTGCATTTTAAGGGGTGATAGTATTACCTTGTGTTTCTCGTGTTGCATTGTAAGGGGAGAGATTGTTGTCTCATGTTGCATTGTAAAGGGAGAGAGTATTGTCTCGTGTTGCATTGTAAGGGGAGAGAGTGTTATCTTGTGTTGCATTGTGATGGGAAAGTGTGTTAACTGGTGTTGCATTGTAAGGGGAGAGTGTGTTAACTGGTGTTGCATTGTAAGGGGAGAGTGTGTTAACTGGTGTTGCATTGTAAGGGGAGAGTGTGTTAACTGGTGTTGCATTGTTAGGGGAGAAGCACTCTCATGTTTTTCATACTGCATTGTAAGGGGTGATATTATTATATCAGGGGCGTCCGTGGCCGAGTGGTTAACGTCTCTGACTTGAAATCATTTGCCCCTCACCGCTGTAGGTTCGATCCCTCAGGGGCCTAGGAATCTTTATGTGGGGAAGCTATCCAGCTGACTTGCGGAACGTCAGTGGTTCTACCCAGGTGCCCGCCCGTGCACGAAAATTGCCTGGAGGGGCACCTGGGGTCTTCCTCCACCAATGGAAGCTGGAAAGTTGCCATATGACCTTAGCTGTTGGTGCGACTATAAAATCCAATTCAATTCAATTATTATATCATGTTACATTGTAAGGGGAGAGTGTTATCTTGTGTAGCATAATAAAGGGACATAGTGTTATCTGATGTTTCTCATGCTCCATTGTAAGGGGTAATTATATTATCATTTCATGTTGCATTGTAAGAGAATAATTTTCAGTCTCTCTAATGTGTTTAAAAACCGTACTATGACTCGGATATTTCTCTTATTTTCAGATCAGGTTTACAGATGCTGAAGTTTTACGGTGATACCACATAGAAGGTCAATAGCACCTTTAAATTTTGTTGACCAATTAAAGAAGCCAGAGCTATTTTCCACATGTGTCAGTGTCACTGAAGGAACTAATTATGTCTTTCATTAGGGTGTGAACATAACAAGTTATACAAGTGTCACTAATTGTATACTGAGGGGTCAGCGCAAAACTATTGTAACTACCATTTAAATAAAGAAGGAGATACAATAGTTTTGCACTGAACCCTCTATATTCAGTCATTGAATTACACTGAAGTGACAAATATAGCTGTTATCAACATTTTTAAAAATAAGATTTCATTTAAAATCTCAAGATTCAGGACCTAAATTTGGAGATCTGGATAGCTAATGAAAAATCCGGAGATTCCAGTATTTATCCGCATATTTGGCAGTCCTCTAATAGTGGCAGTTCTGAGATGTTCAGATATTCAGTAAATGAAGGTAAAACAAGGGGGTTACTCGGGGGTTACACCCAGTCTCTTTATGAAAACAAATAATATTTTACCATCAATTAAATGTCTTAGTTTTGAGCAGGATATGCTTACCCCGGTGCCTACATTTAACGATGAATGGCCACCCTTTTTATAGTGTTAATTAACAAATTTAACTCTTAAACAGCATATGAACATTTCTTGATAGTCCCGGAGAGAAACATATATTTAAAACCGCTATAAGTATTATTTGCATGACATAGATACTACTTTTACCACTGCGTGACTGCACCGAAAAATGAGGTAAATATGAATTGTATAGCTGCGCAACTATTGCCAGACAAATGATAAAGACATTTACCTGTTTAAACTGAATTAACTGTGGATTAATTTACCTGTTCAAAGTTTTCTACGTCTTATTCTCGCTTTTCACAGATATTGCAATGTGTGAATTGTAAATATCTATTGTTGCGTATTCATTTCAATTTAAATAAACATAAACATGTTCATGAAACAAAACATGACCGGAGAACTTTAAACAAAACTTAATAGTATACAATATGCAGCAACAACGACAATGGTGATTACAACAATCAACCCTATATAACTTTATCAGAACTCGCAAATAACACAAAATGTGAAAAATAAATAAAATTAGCGCAAGTAAATACAGATTTCTCAAGAAATAAAAATATTATTTTTTTAATGACATTAGCGTTACATACCAAGATAAAAACGAGTAATGCACTGTTTATACAAAGGAAGTTTGAAGCCAGTAAAAAATTGATACCCAGCCAAACACATGTCATAAACATGACTGATTGTTGGAATGTTATTTTAAATGCGAGATAGATCTCAAGCTCTAGTAATTTTAGAGAATTTTTTTAAAGATTGTCCAACATTGTTTATGCAAAAAATGTGATTTAATATACTATCTAGACATTACAATTGATTTTTACAAAGCACTCGAGTCCATTGAGAATAAACAATTAATACAGTCTATGACCTTCCCAAAAGTGGAGGTGTGTAACTTTATTGATCAGCGATTGGTCACTTTTTTGTAATGATGTAATGCTTAATATGGCAGGAGGTGTACAGTACTGGTTCTACCCAGATAAAGTGGGTGGTCTGCCTCCACCAAAAAAAATTTAACAACATATGTATCTTTTTATGTAACAAACTTCATCATTTCGTACAATAGCTTCTGATAATAACATGACTAATTTCAGGTACTTAGACCATATATAGAAGACATTACCTGCGATTAAGGATCTTCCACCGCCTGCAAAAGGGTACAGATGAAGCAAACAGTACACGCTTCAAATGTGGTTTTGGTCACATGGTCATGCTGATATCTCCTTCCTCTACTGTTAAATTGTCACTTTACCAGGTCATTAGCATTTCTGAAAAAATTATAAAATGTACACAATGACTATCAATAATGCACCTCAGTTTATTTAACTCTATATCTAAAACAATCTTTAGAAGTTTCCATGCTGAAACGAAGTACTTCCAAAAGTAGACATCCCATACAAAGAAATTATAATAAGTTCCAAATGTGCCCTCATACAAAAGAATGTAAACCTAAGCAGAACTTTAAAAACTCACAATGCGATGAAAAGAAATGTTAACTAATTATTTCGTCTATTAAATACTTCCGTCACTTTTTTTTAAATATTTTGTTTGATATCCTCTCCACTATGACAGATGTTTAATAACTCAAATTTTCCAAGTACATGTATTCAATATATAAATTCCTCCTAGACAAATATCTGCTTAGTTTGTATATATCTAGTAATATTCTAGAAATATGACTTGGAGTCACAAAACAACAAATTATTTGAATTTGAGCAGATTTATCTGTAGCACCACAAATAAACTATCTGCTGAACACAACAAACCAAACTGACATGATTAAAATAAAACAAGAGAAACGCCTGCAGGGTTTTCCCTAATGAGGAAGATGAGTCAATTGAATAGTGTATGCAAGTTGTTCACAAAAGATTTTAGTTTCTTGTCAACATACAATATTTGTGATACAACTTTTTTCAAGTTACTGACAAACTGGACATAAGCTTAAAGCAAATTCTTAGTAAAAAAATGTGACTAATACTGAAAATGTTCAAGGGGGCTAATTCTAAAAATATTCTGAACTGTTTTTTCTTTTTTTTGTAACAGTGACTTTGACCCCAGTGACCCCAAATGCAATCCCAAAGGGCCATATAAGCTACCAATACCATAAAGTTTCATGCCAATATCTCATTCCTAACTATTTAGTTATTGAGCGGAAACTGTTTTTCTATTTTTAGTAATGGTGACCTTGACCTTGATCCCAGTGACCCCCAAATGCAATCCCAAGCTTCCTTTTCATATAAGCTACATATCCATAAATTTTCACACCAATATCTCATTCCTAACTATTTAGTTATTGAACCAGGAAACCATTTTTCTGTTTTTAGTACCAGTGACCTCGACCTTGAATCCAGTGACCCCAAATGCAATCCCCTAGCTTCCTTTTCATATAAGCTACATATCAATAAAGTTTCATGCCAATATCTCATTCCTAATTGGAATTATTGAATGGAAACTGTTTTTTCTATATTCAGGACACAGTGACCTTGACCTAGTGACCCCAAAATTAATGCAACCCAAGCTTCCTCTTCATATTAGTTACCTATCCAGAAAGTTCCATGCCAATATATCTCATTCCTAACTAAAGTTATTGAGTGGAACTTAAACAAAGGGTTGACGCAAACTTAACAAGAGCTGTCACAGCACAGTGCAGCTCGACTATTCAAATTTTCAGAGAACAAGAATTGATACAGCCGGCATACCATCAGAAAAAAAAGGTAAAGACAATGAAGCGAGCAGGATATGTCAAGAAGGAAAACATTGGAATTTTCATTAAATCAAGGGCCACAATTTTTCTGTGATGACACGGAGGTCATTTGATAATAACCCTTTCAAAGGATACATAATGCAAATTTTAGAAGTTGAAAATTTGAATAAAATATGTTAAAAGTATATGTAAATGCATTTGACCGTTGACCCCTTTGTGACCTTGACCTTTCATCCAATGATCTTGAACACAATAGATACAATCATCGTCCCATTTATAATAAGTTTGATGATGATTGGATAAAAACATGTTGAAGTTATTTACATGTTAAGAAATGCGGACGTAAACATTACCCTGATGCTAAGTGCCTATCAACACATAAATGCAATTTGTGACCCATGAACTTTGACCTGTAGACCCCATAAGATCTTTCGAACAGTCAAGCTAAAAATATCAAATTATTTGTAAAGTTTGTAAAGTTTGACCCATGAGCTAAGTCCACAAAGGTGGGGAAGAAGCCTACGCTGGCTGATGGTTGTATCCGTCTGTTAATGCCCAGTAAGTGTATATATGGTTATAGGGTAGGCATCAGTTATGACCCAGAGGCTATGGAATTCAGTCAAAACTTCCCCTAGTTAAAACATCCCCTTGTCAGAACGTCCCCAAATTGGTCAAAATTAATTATCATGACAATACATCCTGATAGGAAAGGAACTCTATAAGCAACTGCTTTCGTTCCAATCCTTTTTCACATTTTGTATTATGTACATTTCCACAGATTGTATAAATATTGGAAATAAAATAAGTTTAAACCAATACATCCTGATTTAATCCCTAGTTGATTGTATAAGCAAACGTAAGTGTTGATAACGGATTAACAAGCAATCAGTGTTTTGTCGATAAGTGTATGTGGTGACACTACGTTAATTAGCCTTGTTAACACGTACTGTCGGCCGGTATGCAGATATCACAACAAACATTTAATGACGATAGAGGTGTTTCTTTCATCAATTTAGATCAAGCATATATACATTATGCCGAAGAAAATAATTAACAGATTAAACAGAACATAACTTTTTTTAAAAACAAAAAGGAGTTTGACCACACAAAAAGAAACTGCCAAAAAATAATACAATTGTTATTTGTTTGTAACATTTTTAAAGCATGTGTTAGTTATATTAGTTAAAAGTAATACGTTTTTGTTAGAAATGTAAAACTGTCAACAAATGAATAGATAATTATGCATTTGTAGTGTTAATCAAGTTTCCTCAGTTTACAATATTTATAGGTTATTTAACAGTGTTCTGTACAATACGGATATATATTTGGACGAGTACACAGCTTGGAAAATCATATTGGACGAGCCGCTAGGCGAGTCCAATATGATTTTCCAAGCTGTGTACGAGTCCAAATATATTCCGTATTGTACAGAACACTGTTAAATGATCTTTTTATTCTATACCTAATTTATACGTCCAATCGTATAAATGAATGACAATAATGATCCGGTGACAACAGGAGCTTTATCGTAACGCTTTATCTAGAGCGCCTGTCGATTCAGACTTTCATTCGGAACCTTTTCACGCGCTTCGGTCTTTATCATAGGTTTAACATGGGACCTGTGAATCGTACAATACGAAAAGAATACGGGTTATTTTGTACGCGCGTGCGTCCCGATACGGGAATATATTGTACGGTCACGTGATTCGAATGAGCGTCTACGATTGGACGTATAAATTAGGTATAGAATAATTGTATATATTGGACAGTCATAAACAACAAATCAATTCAATTCTGTTATTCAGCATATGTTCATCGCCTATTACAATGAGGCGGTTACATTACATTGAGAAGAGCATGTATCATGGAGTAAAGCTACAAAAGAGCACTTACGACTACTATTTTAAACAAACAATTTCGATTAGTATAATATATAGCATAACTATACAACAAGTACATAATATATAGCATAACTATACAACAAGTATCATAACTATTTTGCATTGCCCAGGGCCCTCGTTTGACCGTTTTTGGGGCCGAAATACATTCCCCTCCTAAAAGTAAATATTTTTCCCCTTTTCCTGTCAAAAATTCCCCTTAAAAAAAATATATAAAAAAAAGATGTAAGATGTGGACGCATCGCAATTGCGATACAGGTATGTTGGAATTATATTTACACAAGACACAATAATATCCAAGTAAGGTTCAGGTCAAAGCTTTCTTTAACTACTTTATACAACATAAGTACCTGATTCGTATCAACTTTGGCTCCGAAAAAATGCATCTAGTAATGTTTGTTTAAAAAGACATAAGAATGTGTTGGTATTTCTACATTTTGTGTGGCCAGTAGAGTGCTGGTCCGTGTTCGGTCAGTCAGTATGGACGGTATGGACGAACAATGATGTAGAGAGTACGTTTTCGTGAACTACAGAAATACATGCATACAATGTATTTAATTGTTATAATTTTTCTTAAATATTTTTAATTGCTTATAATGTTATATTGCTTATGTTATTAGGCTGGCATGGACGACTCAATGGCAAGGCTGGCGTATCCCCACCTTTCTACGTCCTGGTCAACGTGCTGCAGCTGGATTCGGAAGCTGTCCGAGTGCAGGAGCAGCTTGTCACAGAACTCTCCTTGCGCAGGCTACAGAGAAAGTCAGTGAAAGCTGCGCAGAAAAAGGTGTTCGCCACCTGGGAAAGGTAAAGGGCATTTTAATTAAATTGTTAATCATAGTGATGAAAACTGGAAAAGTATTGCATATTTTGGAGGTTTTTCTACTGCATATCTATAT
Organism: Cyrtodaria siliqua; assembly: GCA_037043455.1. Taxonomy (NCBI): domain Eukaryota; kingdom Metazoa; phylum Mollusca; class Bivalvia; order Adapedonta; family Hiatellidae; genus Cyrtodaria; species Cyrtodaria siliqua. The sequence goes on from JAWPHD010011328.1 coordinate 41,655, forward strand.
TTTCATTAAAAAAACAACTTACTTGAAAATAGTAATAACAGTTCTTTGAAATATTCAATTTGTAAAAAGGATCTTGACTAGATCTTTTCATTTCATTCCTTTTATTATTGCAGCATTTAATAAGAGACCTTTGAAATGCACTATGTTTAAACCAAATATTCATATTTTTTAATATAATTACATATACCGCGAGGTCACTTTGACCTCAACAGGCCTACTAAAGTTAGTGTCCGTGGTGTACAGACCTAGGATCACGAAGCAGTAGATGAAATGACAACAGCATCAGTAGCTACATCAGCAGCAGCAACAGCAGCAACAACAACGACATGTTGTGAAACCAGTTTTCATTAAACACATAAAAAAAATATCATAACACAGTAATTTTTAATTGTTATTGATTATTTTTCATGCTATGGAAATGTGAAATAAAAATCGTAAAATAAGCATGTTTTTTCTTCTTTCTAATCAATTTGCATAAACATAATAATGATTATAGTCAAAACGTCCCGTTGTCAAAACGTCCTCCATTAAAAAAAAAAAATTAAGATATATAATCATAATAATTATTCATTATTTTCCGAAATTATTTACTTACCTTAAACACGTAAAAATGTCATAAAACAGTTGCTAAAGAAAATAAAACAAAACAAACTTAACACTGGTACATGGTTAATAGGGGACATTTTTTGGGGGGACGTTGTGACTATTTGAAAATACCAAAGTGGGACGTTTTGACCAATTTGGGGACGTTTTGACCAGGGGACATTTTGACTAGGGGACATTTTGACTAGCACCCACTGAGTCACCAGGGGTGGGAAAGGAGGCCGGGTCTATGCTGGTTGGATGGTTGTATCGGTCTGTTCAGGCCAGTAAGTGTATATATGGTTATAGTGTAGGGATCTTAACAGTTTCCAAATTATGACCCAGAGGCTATGTCCCCAGAGTTGGGAAATTAGATTGGGGTCTATGCTGGTTGAGTGGTTGTATCCATCTGTTCATGCCCAGTATTAAAGTGTATATTATACGGTTATAGGGTGGGGATCTCAACGGTTTACAAGTTATGAACCAAGGGCTATGTCACCAGGGGTGGGGAACCAGTCCGGGGTCTATGCTGGTTGGGTGGTTGTATCTGTCTGTACATGCCCAGTAAGTGTATATGTGGTTATAGGGTGGGGATCTCAACGGTTTACAAGTTATGACCCAAGGGCTTTGTCACCAGGGGTGGGGAACCAGTCCGGGGTCTATGCTGGTTGGTTGGTTGCATCTGTCTGTTCATGCCCAGTAAGTGTATATATGGTTATAGGGTGGGGATCTCAACGGTTTACAAGTTATGACCCAAGGGCTATGTCACCAGGGGTGGGGAACCAGTCCGGGGTCTATGCTGGTTGGGTGGTTGTATCTGTCTGGTCATGCCCAGTAAGTGTATATATGGTTATAGGGTGGGGATCTCAACGGTTTACAAGTTATGACCCAAGGGCTATGTCACCAGGGGTGGGGAACCAGTCCGGGGTCTATGCTGGTTGGGTGGTTGTATCTGTCTGTTCATGCCCAGTAAGTGTATATACGGTTATAGGGTGGGGATCTCAACGGTTTACAAGTTATGACCCAAGGGCTATGTCACCAGGGGTGGGGAACCAGTCCGGGGTCTATGCTGGTTGGGTGGTTGTATCTGTCTGTTCATGCCCAGTAAGTGTATATATGGTTATAGGGTGGGGATCTCAACGGTTTACAAGTTATGACCCAAGGGCTATGTCACCAGGAGTGGGAAACCAGTCCAGGGTCTATGCTGGTTGGGTGGTTGTATCTGCCTGTTCATGCCCAGTAAGTGTATATTCGGTTATAGGGTGGGGATCTCAACGGTTTACAAGTTATGACCCAAGGGCTATGTCACCAGGGGTGGGGAACCAGTCTGGCGTCTATGCTGGTTGGATGGTTGTATCTGTCTGTTCATGTCCAGTAAGTGTATATATGGTTATAGGGTGGGGATCTCAACGGTCTCAAGTTATGACTCACCCACACCCTTATGTTTCATCTCTTGTGACCCCCGGGGCGGGTCCAATTCTGACCACAGGGTCGCCATTTGAGCAAACTTGGTAGAGGACTAATAGACGATGCTACATAGAAAATATCTAAGCTGCAGCCCTTTTTGTTTCAGAGAAGAAGATTTTGAAGTGTTTTTCTATGTAAAAATGAATTAATTTTGTCAAATTGAATGGAAGAGTTATGGGGATTGTTGGATAAAATACAGAATTTGATATGAAACATTAGTTTAAAATTTAAATGCAATAAATTGAGTAGTTGTGAATTTATAAATCTATTGCACAAAAACTTTAGGGAAAAGACAAGACAATCAAAGGGCCATAACGATGTCAAAATGAAAGGAAGAGGTATGGGGATTGTTGGATAAGGTGAAGAATTTGATGGGAAACATTAGTATTAGGTTCTAATGCAATAGCTTGAGCAGTTTTGAAGTTATAAATCTATTGCACAAACATTTTAAGGTAAAGACATGACAATCAATGGGCCATAACTTTGTCGAAATGCAGGGAAGAGTTATGAGGATTGTTGGATAAGGTGCAGAATTTGATGGGAAACATTAGTATAAAATTGTATTGCAATAGCTTCAGTAGTATTGAAGTTATAAATCTATTGCACAAAAACTTTAAGGTGAAGCTGGGGACACCGACGCCGTGGTGAGTAGGATAGCTCTCACTATTCTTCGAATAGTCAAGTTAAAAAGATTAATGTAACATATGTTTTGGAGAACTTAAGTAGGTAACATTTACAGTGACCTAGTTTTCTGGGTAAGGTCACTGCTTCATGAGAACTTACAGTGACCTAGTTTTCTGGGTAAGCTCATTGCTTCATGAGAACTTAGTGACCTAGTTTTCTGGGTAAGGTCATTGCTTCATGAGAACTTACAGTGACCTAGTTTTCTGGGTAAGGTCATTGCTTCATGAGTAGAAGGTGCTGTTAAAGTTTGGTGAAGATTGGACATGGTTATGCGAAGATATAACAAAAAGAAAATGTTGACAAACGCCCACCTGGTATAGGCCAATCTATGTCAATTTTTTTTTAAAAACCTTAAACTTTTAATTTCCGCATTCAGAGATACATGGTATGAAGGGTGTATAAAAAAATCTTTAAAACAGGCAAAACAGAAAGTCTTTACTTTATGAATTCCTTGTATAAACTTGTTTTGTTACTAATAATACAACTTATTTTGTTACTATAAATACAGAAATACATTTCTTTTTATAAAGACCAAAACAAACAAGAGCTGTCATCCGGCTGTCAGACAACGCTCTAGACTTTCGAGGCCTTGTCTTGTTATTGAGCAACCAAGTTGAAAAAGAAGCAGTGTTGAAAAAGAAGCAGTCTTGACAGACAGCCATATCCCCCACCAAAGTGTTTTTTCCTATGTAGCTGTAGAATCCACGATTGTGTGCTTTGATTAAAGGAAGTTTTATCACTGCACATAAAGCAGAAAGTAAAATGAACAAAAAATGTAAGTATAACACTATAAAAGGCAGCAACTCTAATTTCAATCTGATCGAGTTATTGTTACTGCACTATGCACTTCCTCTCATTGCCCTCTATCATTGAGCGAAGTTTCATTCCAGTCCCATTAGAAGTTTTTAAGCTGTGCACCTGACAAGAATAATAAGTATAAAAAAACAAAGGGTAATAACTCTTACTTAAATAAACATAATATAGTTATGGTTCTTGTATTCTCCACATCCTCTTATTGCTATCTCTCATTGTGTTTCATTGCAGATCCATTAGTAGTTTTGAAGCTATGCTTCGGACAAGAATTTTAAGTATAGAATTACAAAGGCCAATAACTCTATTGTCCATGAAGATCGAGTATGCTTCTTCATCTGCTTGCCCTCTATAATTGTGTGATGTTTCATTCCAGTCTAGTAGTTGTGCTTCAGACAAGAATTATAAGTATAAAATTACAAAGGGCAAATAACTCTCCTTAAAATGAAGACAAAGCTATGGTTCCTGCATTCTACACTTACTCTCTGCCTTCTATCATTGTGTGAAATTTGATTGCAGTCCCATTAGTATATAATTTTCATGTTATGGAGCAGAAACAAATTATAAGTATAAACTTACAAAGGACAATATGAAGACAGAGTTATGGTTATTGCACTCTGCACTTCCTCTCATTGCCCTCTATCAGTGTGTGAAATTTCATGGCAGTCCCATTAGTAGTTTTCCAGTTCAACGAGATGACATTTAAGTGCATTTGTTTAAAAACAAAATGCCATTCTATTAAAAACAAGAGGCCCAATAGGGCCTGTGGATGCTCTACTGGCTAAAACGGCTCTTATATTAAGGGTTGTCGACATAGAATTCCCATCAGTTTTTGGTGGTGAGTGGGGTGGGGGTGGGTGGGAGTATATTTACATTCCAAACAAATATGGTAAAGATCAGGTAAAAAATGAAGTTACTACAGATTTAACAAAGGAAAATACAATATAGCATTTTTCAACAAATCAAGGGCCATAACCTGCCGTAACTAACTAGATCTAGCTGGTTTTCGAACTTGTCCAAAATTTCATTTGATATACCATGCTTTGCACAACTATTCATTAGATATCATACTGAGGCTTCCTGCCAAATTTTGTAGAAATTCAACAAGCCGTTTAGGAGGAGTAGTGCTGACAAAAATTTAAAATTAAAAATGTCAAAGTGCCGTAACTCCGTCATAAATCAGCAAACTGAAACAAAAGCGCGATATGCACAATTAGACATCTTACCGATGCTTCCTGCCAAGTTTCGTCGAAATCCAAAATGGCGTTTAGGAGGAGTAGCGCTGACAAGAAATTAAAAAAAAAAAAAGGAAAAAAAAAATACAATAGGCACAGCAATGCTTCCTGCTAACACGGCGTTATCATAAAAAAAAATATATAAAAAAATTCAATTAAAAAAAAAATAATCAAAAATAAACAAATTCAAAAAATTGAAAAAAAGAATAAAAAAAAAAAAGATCAGCAACAAAAAAAAAAATTGAAAAATTGAAAAACAAATATAATGAAATAAGAAAATCCAAAAAAAAAAAAAAAAAATCAATTAAAAAAAATAAAATAAAAAATAAACAAATTAAAAAAATCCAAAAAAAATCCAAAAAAAAAAAAAAAATAAATAAATAATTGAAAAAAATATATATACTAATAATAATAAAAAAAAAAAAAAAGAGCATTTTTAACTAAATCAAGGGCCATAACTCCGCTGTTATTGGTCCGATCTGGCTGGTTTTCGAACTTGTGCGAGCTTTCATTGATATTAACAATCTGGTAAAGTTTGGTAAAGATCGGATGAAAAATGAAGACCTTTGGCCAGTAGAGCTAAAAATCATCAGCTCCAAAAAGTAGGTCAAGGTCATAGATAAAATCCAGGCATCCAAAAAAAATATGTACTACCGAAGACACAACTATGTCAAAATAAAAAAATATGTTTTCTTCTAAAGATTAAGCTATAAATTAGGTTTAAAACATCTAGTGCATAATTCTAGTTCATGAGATAGTGATGTAAATGTAACAATTAAAGTTATCTGCCCTTTGCTTGGATGGTGAAGGTCACATCCACTTTTGCTTTGTCATGTTGCAATGTACCACTCAAGATACAAATATAAGCAAAGTTTGAAAGGTCTAAGTGCATACAGTTTGTGAAAAAGTGACCTAAACGCCAAAGTTGAAGGTAAAAATTATAAGGTTATCTGCCCTTGCTTGGAGGGTCAAGGTCACTTCCACATTTGCTTTGACACGTTGCGATGTACCACTCAAGAAACAACTATAAGCAAAGTATTAAAGGTCTAGTGCATACAGTTTGTGAAAAAGTGACCTAAACGCAAAAGTTGAACCTAAAAATTATTAAGTTATCTGCCCTTTGCTTGGAGGGTCAAGGTCACTTCAACATTTGCTGTGTCACGTTGCCATGTACCACCCAAGATACAACTATAAGCAAAGTTTGAAAGGTCTAGTGCATACAGTTTGTGAAAAAGTGACCTAAACGCAAAATTTGAACCTAAAAATTAGCAAGTTATCTGCCCTTTGCTTGGAGGGTCAAGGTCACTTCAAAATTTGCTGTGTCACGTTGCTATGTATCACCCATGATACAACTATGAGCAAAGTTTGAAAGGTCTAGTGCATACAGTTTGTGAGAAAATGACCTAAACGCAAAACTTGAATGTTGACGCCGCCGCCCCCGCCGCCGGTTAAGCAACACCTATGTCTCTTTTTTTCTTCGAAAAGGCGAGACAATAAAATTACAAAGGGCAATAACTCTAATATAAATGAAGACAGAGTTATGGTTCTTGCACCCTGCACTTTCTCTCATTGCCCTCTATCATTGCGTGAAATTTCTTGCAGACCCCATTTTTCCTGGGTAGAACCAGTATCGTATACACCTTCCGCCATCCGTAAGAATCGATCCTTTCTCACTTACAAGTCGATCTCCCAGTGGGATGCTAACCCGCAGCGGTGAGAGGCGTGAAAGTTTTAGACGCAGTATCTTTACTATCCCGACCATAGAGGTACAAGATCAAACAGTATCTTACACAGTATGTACACAAAAGTATAGGTATATTATGTTTTCAATTACACAATATGAGTATGACATCATCAAAACTAAACCCTATTGATCTAGACTGTTACGAGTTCAGGTCAGCCAGTGATGTGTAGTAGGAAGTCTCTACTTCTTCTTCCTTTGAAGTTCAGTCCGAGTATTCACGAACTTGTCATTATGTACAAGACCTCTTGAACAGACAAAGTTCATTAAGTTTGACAAGGTCAGTTATGGTGTTTAGGTGTTAGTCATACTGCATCAGTGTTGTATATTACTCATCAACTTTATTTTATAGACAGTTTAAAGGCTGTATGTAATAACAGTCTTAGGATTGAGGGAAATTTGTCGTATGAACAGAGCTTAAAGTAGTTATTCCACCAACAACAGCTGAATTTTAAAACATAGTACACTATTTCTAAAACTACTGATGACAAGGTATATATATATATACCAGGGCTTCTAAAATCGCCGGTTTATTAGTTCCCAGACCGAAATCTGTTTCTCCAGACCGTTTTTCTTTTCAAAAGCTCTGTTTAAATCGGTCCAGATATTTTATCTTTCGGTCGTTAAAAACTCTACAATTGCCCTTTACCCTTAAACTATGCCTTGCGGCAATATTCTTTGGTCCATAACACGATTGTTTGTCGCTCGCTGTGCGAAAGTAGGTCAATTTGGACTAAACCATTAGTAGGGAGTTTTCCGGAAGAGTCTATAGCTAGGTAGCATGAGAAAGTATATCACGCGTTCTGTCGGTTCACTAAAGCGAGTGTTACCGTCTGCAATTTCTTTGATATACCGTTAGTCGTAAGGTGTTAGCCTGTTTGCTTGTGTCGGTTTGTTTTTCAAGTGGCCAAAGCTGGGACTGAAATTTGTTTGCGTCATTAAAAAAAATTAAAATACCGAGCGGTGTTACTTGTTTGTTTGATTTTTTTTTTTACAATAACTTTAAGTATAATATTAATGACATTAATAATATTAATGACATTAATTAAGGAAAGTGATAAAACAAAATGTTAGAACCGACAAATGAACTCGACTGCCTCTAAATTACATTGGTTACCACGGTGATTCTTCACCGCGACTTTCGGTTTATTAGACACTTCCGGTGCAATTCCTCAAATGATCAACAATTTTAATATTGAGTGAAAGTTATTCATTCAGTAAAGCGAAGACATGATGTCAGTCATTAAAATGTACAAAATTGTAATAAAGTAAGTTATAAATAATACAAATATAATACAAACATACATTTTAAATAGTTCTCTATATAAATGACTAAACGGAAAAAATGCATGGTGCAGCTGACATGGTGGGTGGGGTACGGCGATTTTCAAAATAAGTGCGATTCTTGCGGCAGTAAAAAACCTGGACCCGATTTGCATTTTAGAATTTTAGAAGCCCTGATATATACCCATTTTGAGAATCTAAACTCTATAGAGACAATATAAACAGCTTTAGCAAGACCAAACCCAAAAACTGGAGTGTCGAATTAAGAGTTACCAATGCGATATTCACGCGTATTTTTAAGAACCAATGAATAAACCTATACTTTTAATCGGCGCATATACTTTTATTATAAGAATACCTGGCTAGAGTTTTATAGTGTAATTTTGCCTTTATTTGGAGGGTTAGTTTCTTTAACATAACTGTTGATCAGAATAAGTAAGTAGGTCAAGGTCAGATAAGAAGACCTACATTTGTTATTGATTTGTATTTCTCATCAAAATGTTTAATGTCAAATAGTAACAGAAAAATGACATAACTGTTAACTGGAGTAAGTCCATAAATCACAGATGACATTATTTAGGCATTGAAAAATACTACTCATAGTGCTTCTATGTAGGCAGTTTAACCCTTAACCAGGCAAGACTATAATAGCCTTTTCGTCCATTGTAAACCCAGATCAGCCTGCGAGTAACTCGTAGAGCCTCTGTTCCGATAAAAACAATTATACCTCGTGCTGGAATTCCCGATCTTCACCAGATACCCATGAAAGATTCTTATAATCACCAATGTCAAGGTTGCAAATTTCATTACCATGGTTCATCCTGGTCTTGAGAATGCCTTCATGGACTGGGACTTACATCTCCAGAAAGACGGCATGTAACGGAAGTCAAGCGGGTTCTGCTTATGGCAGCAACACTTTAAGTACATAAATACTAGAACTACGTACACTATATATCATACATCCTGATGTATGACCGATTGGGAAAACCTTGGAGAGTGATGCCACAACAACAGACTCACCAACACTGAACTGCTTCAAGCACATCTTGTTTATTACATAAACCTGCAATAAAAGTAATCCAACACTTCTCTGACCAATTTATAGCCATTTTTACAATTCTGTAATGTTGCAGTGCTCACGAAATAGGATAGCCCCAAGCCCGGAGCCTGTCAAAGTCTGGTTGGGCCTTTGTTCCTTTTTGCCATATTTTTCTATATAATTAATACTTGGCCTGTCAATATTATTTCAGGGTCTGCCTGTCAAAGATATTGTTCGTGAGCACTGGTGCAGCATGGTTACTCAATATGAAGTATAACATGTGCATGTTAATCTGTGTTTCAGGCCTTGAACTTCTGTTTAAGTATGTATTTGTTCTGGTCTTATTTCTTATACCCTCGTTATTTTCTTTTAATCAACAAAGTAATTCAAACTGATATAAATATGTTTATTTGTGTACAATTATGCTCATTTTCACAAGTGTATTTCCTAAGCTAATCATATTTATTTCCATTAATAAAAAGCATTTTTACATTTTACCGCAGTGTGTTTTTTTTACTTTTGTGGAAAAGGGGGTCGGGCCCTGCCTTTAGAGGGGGAAATATTGTATGTGAATTGGAAAAAGGGGTAGTTTCAACAGTGTTAAAATAAAGAAGAAAGATACTAGTTTTTATATGTATTAAGTCACAATATTTCATTTAATACTAAATTTACATTAAGAACATGTTTGATGGACATGTTATGGGTGGTCAACTATTATAAAACAACATTTAAGTTTGTTTGTTTTTTAGTGGAATATTTTCTCAAAAAAGGGGGGAAAATATACTATTAAGAGAGGGGAATGGGGCCGAAATTCGCCGAACATTTTCGGTAAAAGAACACTGTACCGATAATCAAATATAGACTTTTTGAATCGATCATCATCAAATGCCTAAGTAACTGATGATCGGGTACATGTTACAACCAATTAATTGGTATGGTTAGGAATGAATTATTCACCATTTATCGGTACCCGATTACAGACATATGCAATTTTTTGGCTTCAAAATATACAGGGTCCTTATATTTTGACGTAATAAAACTGCATATGTCATTTATGCTGTACCCAAATATGCTAGAGATAACCTAACACAATGGGAAACATTGTTGGGACTTGTTTTCATTTGGATGGTTTTCGGCTTCACATAGATAGGTTTATAAGTGCGTTACTACTGTCTCGCCGCAGAGCTAGCTTTTATGGCGATATCAGTAGAGCAGTCCGCTTCACATGAAAGAGGTCCCCAGTTCAAATCCGCTGAGTCAGTGTTTCTGCAGGTCTCAATTTTTTAGGGGTCATACTTGACCCCCTATAGAATAAACTGGGGGTCAATTTGTAAATATAGGGGTCATATTTTTTGGACATGCATTTTGATGAATAGACCATGTGATGTCAGATAAACATGTATTATTAGTCGATTAGACATCTTCGGTGGATTGGTCAGCAAAAAAAGGAACCAGCGTAATGATTTATTTTGGGTTTGTCTGCCATTTTAGCGCCATGATCATCTACGAGTTTTTATTTGCTAGTGTTTTTATATAAGTGTCTACCTACTCAGACCCACATTATAAACGCAGTCGATATGATGACGACAATAACGCGGAAAGTACAGACATTAGTTTAACCTGTTCTAAAAATAGACCAAGAATGAATAAAAAAAAATTCCAATCATGGGCCACAATGATGGCATTATAATCACTGTAAAATGAACAACATAATGAAACATAACAAGCCTAATTCTGATTAGCATAATAAAGTAAATTGAAATGAAATTATAGAAATAAGTTCAGTCATGATTCCTTACATTTGAAGCTTTTCAAGAAAGTGATAATTTGACGGGTATTTCATTGCTAGCCTTGTCAATTTCATTGCGTCACGAAAAACGCACAAGCTGATTTATGTCGCATCCCCAATCATTTTAGTGCGTCAAAAACGCAAGAAACGTGCTCTCGCGGAAACACTGCTGAGTGCCTAAATAGTTATGTGTACTTTTTCCGGTCCGATTACAGCAACGACCTAGTATACACAACCTGATATTACCACGGGTATTCCGTGATACTGACCAGGCAAATACAAACATGGGTCCACATATGCATCGGTCTCATAACTTCGACCAACCATACAGTATGGATCGACACAGACATTATCCTGAACTCACAATGGAAAGTTTGGAGCACATCTCTTAGGTGAGTTATCTTTACCTAATAGTGAACCGTTAGACCTTATAAGTATTGCCTCTTTAACAAATTCTTTCTTTCTTCAAATTCATAACTTTCACATCCAGGCAACTTCTGGTAGGTTGAGACATTCAGTAGGTGAAAACAGGGGTTTACTCTGACTTTATCCTCAATCTCTATGAAAATATTAGACCATGATTTAAGTTAAATGTATCCATATTGGTGTTTTAAAATCAGACAACACCAAAAGAAGATACACAGATGTACACAAAAATAAAGCTTTTAATATAATTATTACTACAAACTAGTTTTATAAAGGGCTAATGTCAGTTGATCACCAACAATAAACACCAAGTTTACCCCATACCAGAATGTGGAGGTGATCACTGATTAGTCAAATTATTTTGATTATCATGTGAAACTGAAAGTTATGAATACACACTCTTGCGAGGATACTGTGTAAAGAATTTGCGAGGATACTGTGTAAAGAAACACATGCAATATGAAATTGGAAACAAATGCAAATATTTTTTCCCTACGTAAAACATGAAATAATATGCCTCTGATATATGTATTATACAGTTATACAAAAGAAAATTTAGAAAACTACAAAACTCAGTTACAACTTACAGCCGACACAAGAAAAATTCGCGAAATCACATGACAATATATCAGAAAGTAAAAGAATAACGCTTCCCTCAAAAAAATGCTTATTAAAGCCATATACACAATGGTTTCATTGAACTGATTATCAAAGAAAAATGTACAGTGATATTAATCTGTAGCCTACCTTGCCAGAACATTGGCTTCGCGTTGTCGATGCTAAATCACTGTTATGAATGTGCTCTGCTGTAGTATTGGTTGAAAACGGTGTGGTCTGTATGAGGTTGTCGGTAAAAGCCGGTCGGTATTTAATTTGTGTACAATTACTTTTCCCATTGAAATCAATTTTAAAATGTCACATATCTTTTTGATAAATTGATTTTTCCCATTCTTAACTATCCATCAGAAGTTTGGGTATTTAATAAAGGGTTGCAAATAGAAAGGAATCGTTTAAGCTTTTGTAAACGATTATTAGGGTTTAAGATATCGGCGCAAAATAGTTTTGTGTACGGAGACATAGGTAGATGGAGCCTAGAGACTTATCGGTTATAGTTTGTATCGATTGTAGTTCAATCCATTTGCATATTTTTCTATGAATATTGTGATGTTGAATTGATGTATTCTAACATATCTGCAATAAAATATTATTAAACTAATCGGTTATATAATATTATAAAGTATTGGTTGAAAATTGTCACGAGATTAGAAACAAAATATATTAATCACGTGTATACTCAGTGCAGAGACTAATCCAAGAAAAACAAATTGGGTTTCTCAATTAAAGTTGCTATTTTCTAATAATCAATATGTGTTATATGATATAAGTTATATAAGATATATGCCAGTCACTCGGTCTCTTCCTGGCACAAGTGCGTTGTCACGTATATTTTCTTAAAATGACAGTGTAACTCAAATAATACTTTCAGTAATATATAATGCCATTTGTTATTATAACTATGTACCTGAACAGACGGTTATTTATATAAATCATGATATGTACTATTGTATGCCATCTTACCATGCCACAATTCTATCATGGACGTAATTATTGATGCTATGCTCATGACTCTTGTTAGGGTTATTGCATAATAAACAATCTTCTTTTTCTTCTATTAATGTTGCTGCAACTTCAAATAAAAGGATAATGCATCATTTGTTAAACATAAGCTACCTACTAAAATATGTGCTACTTTCAACATATATATGCACGGACTTACATACACTTTTTTATATCCATGATATATGTTTCTGTCTAGGCTGGGCTGATAATTAATATAAAGCCCTAGTCTAGGGGAGTTGAACTATTATGCCAATATAAATTAGTGCAGAACTGACTAAGCGGTTTTATAGAAAGTATTGCTATAACGTCTTTCCCCTATGTACGTCTGTGTCAAACCTGTGAACTCTATAAACAAACTAAGAACCCCGGAGCGGGCCATTTGTTTACTCCGACGAGACGGATGAACTTGACAGTTTAGTAACTAGCGACATGGAGTAAATATACTTACTTACTGCTAGCGATCAATTCATTTTTGTGTGTGTTTTTTTGTCAATATCTGTGGTGCGGTTCTTGAGAAGATGATGTTTGAAGGTTTTGGTAATTCCAAGTAACGGAATCCAATTGATCTACAAATATATATCTGTAAGGTTACCACATGGGATGAAAATTGAGCACTATTACCCTCACTATGGAAGCACCCATATTACAATCAGAGAAAAGGGGATCCAGTGGTTTAAGATTGAGACAAATATGACTACTCAAGTATTTCTGTGCTAAAGTCCGTAATGTGAAAATAATATCAATCATATTATAATGTTCAATTCATGTAAGAGTATATTTCTGATTGACTTTATACAGACGAGCATTTGCATCCGCCAGCGATGCTATTGTATAAATTTATATTTATATATTAGATATATAATATATTATAGGTTGCCAGTCAAAACGTCTCCTAGTCAAAACGTCCCCTGGTCAAAATGTCCCCAAATTGGTCAAAACGTCCCACTTTGGTATTATGATAAACTATGACACACGTGTAATACAACCTGGAACGATTTTGATTGGTTGAATTAAATCTGTAACACTACGCAGGTTTTATTGACTGAAACTATTTTATTTATTATAAAGGCATCTAGATCTAGGTCATAAACTTAGTATTTACCACAGCTTATACTAACTAATGAAAGTTATACAAATCAGTGTGCAGTTTTGTTAAAGTCGTCATAAAACGCCTTTTGTAAAGAGATATACTCAACCATAAACCTCGGTCATCACACTGCAGCGGAAGCCCACATTCTACCGTGGTTGTTCACAGGCCACAGAAGACTTCAGGGTGACACAGACATCGGGCGGTGTGTGCGGCGCAGGGGTCATACTGTGATGGGTGTGGCCCTAAGCAAGACCGTCACCACTCGTAGAGGATGTAGGACACCGTAGCGGATGTAGACCACCACGCCAGCAGCAGACAACCACGCCAGACCACTTCACCGCCGCAGCGAGAACTACACAGAGCGAAAGCGACAACCATCTACATACACACAACAGAAGCGACAACCACAGCAGCAGCACCAGATCAACCAACACACTCATCTAGAGAAGTCCAGACTCTATTGTGCCCATAGCGACCAGGGTTCTCCAGGCGTTTTAGTTGGCGGAGGGACTTAAAAACTTAGAATTAACAACAACAACAACAAGAGATAAAACACGAACTCTTTGGGGGGGCACTCCTCAGTTTCGCATGAATGTCCATGTGTAAATCAGAAAGAAATCAACAAAGCATCTTTTAGGTCCATGGATGTTATTTATAATAATTATGAAGCACATGTTTGATGTTGTTTTCAGTTTTGAGTACTTCTAAGTTTATTTTGGTGTATTGGAATTTGCATTCTTTGTTTTTTTTGGAGGCTATAAATAGAAAAATCTGAACCAATCAAAAACTTTCTAAAAATAGGTAAAATGGCTGAATTTCAGTCACGGGGAGATCAGCATGGAATAACTTTTTAAAACGCCGGACTAGGTATGTAAACTTTAGCATTTCCTGATATGCAAGAGCATTATGAGTGCAGACATGACCCTGATATGTGTAGGAATTTTTTTTATTTTTATTTATTGACATTTGAAATATTGCTAAAATTGTTTTTTTAACATGTTTTGAGGGGTGGGGTAATCTTAAAGAAATGGGACTAAAGTTGTACAGAAAATGCGTTTTGATACTTTTATTTGGTATGGAAACATGGGTAATTTTATTGTCTTCTAAGAAATGTATGACACAATGATGATGTGATTTATTTTTGCTCAAGGATTCAGGCTAAGGGCTTGTCATGGGTTCGATGATTGAGAAATGTACATTAAACTGTGGAGTGCCCCCTTAAGGGTCAAACCTTTTTTTACTAAAACAGTCAAATGAAGGATTTTTTGTCTGGATTTCAACATATTTTCAAAGTTTGTTACCATTCGGTATGTTTGCGAAGATAACTACTTCGGTTAGAATGTAATTTGTCGATACGGCAAACCCGCATTGCTACGAAACCCAGATTATGAACAACTCGGTAAAATATGTATATTGTAATACTTGTATATTTGATATTGCAGGTTGGTACCGAAAACATAATTTCTCAAAATATATTGAATTGATCGGTTTCACATTTTCAATGAATATGTCTTAGATGTTAGTGTCATAGTTGGCGAAATTTCAGAAGTCTTCTGTCTAGGTTAGATATCGTTTGAATTATTTGGGGAAAAAACCCTACCGGGGGTGTTAGCAATTCTGTTCAGTCGATAATTATTTCATTTTATTAACCTGCTATAACGTAACTTCTGCTATAGTTTACAAACAGTGTAAGACACTGAGTCCATGGAGCAAGCTAGTACTACACAGAAGTGCAACAGTTACTTTGTGAAAACAATTCTGCAGACAGTTACTCAGTGCTACTGAGACATATTTAATGTCTGTATTGTCAATGTATGGATACAAAACGTCCAATAGCCCAGGTATGAAACGCCCAACGACAGGGTGGGAAACGCATTGTACGAAACAAACTGCACCCAACGTCTAAACCCTCTACCCTCGCATGTCGGCAAATTAAACGAACACTTTTGGCAGTGTCACAAAATGTCACGGGTAGAGCGTATTGGTCGTACCTAGCTCTTGTAAGTTGTCCGTTACACCCTAATCTATTGTTCGAGTTGAAACAATTTCACAATATCCATGATACATTCATGTAACACGTAAAAGCGTGCACATTTTAAGTGGCCGCCATAGAGGTCGTGTAATAAGTTTAGTTTTGTGCTAATGCATGTAAACGTATAGGTCTATCTTCCTTAAAAGTTGTTTAAGGGCCCTCTCGTGTAGATTCAATACTGCAGATTTAGCCACGTTTGTCACGGACTGAACGGGGGAAATAATGGTTTGGGCGTAATGTTTGCTATAAAACCCATTGTCTTCTAGTTCTTGCCGGGATTGATCGATAGTTACTTTGTTTGTAGCAGAGGTTGGACGGCAAAATTCACAGGCAACATGTGGTTAGTATAAATTTGTTAAAACTTTTATCGTACATTTGTATTCAGTGGGCGGCGCCATCTTGGTTGGCGGTTACGACATCCGGTTAGCATTGATGTTTCTCAAACATTACCTTTAGACTAGCATATGATTTTGAAGTTACTTTATTAGATGTAATTATTGTAATTGATCATTAATTGTTAAATTAATTTGATAACAGTGGATAATAGGTGCATTAGTTAACGTTGGCGTATAACTCAGGGATTGTAATACACGATTGTTAACATTAGTAGTGACTAGGATAAATGTTCGACGCGTATGCATAGCGTTGTATAATGTGGTCATTAGTTGACATGCGTGCATGCATAACTCAGTGAGTGTAATATACGAGTGATTTGATAATGTTATATTACATGTATTAGGGGCATTGATTAACAGCGACGTACATGGCGTATACATGGCGTTGTAGAATATGTATACATTGCTACTCATCATTAGTACAGCTTACGTATATTTATTGAATACTGATTTGTTTGGGTAATGATAATTATGCAAGAATGTTATGTTTGTCAACCGACATCTAAAACGTATGTATAATTACAGCCTAAGCAATCCAGGGTTGGAGATAAGCCATCCAGGGTTGGAGATAAGCCATCCAGGTTTTGATATTCCGGAGTGGAGCTAAGCTTCCACGATTAACGTAACGAGCGGTGGAGACGGTCCCCGTACCTGCGCAGCATGGCCAGGTTTTATTAGCGACAACCCCCGGGACACAAGGTGGGCCCGTCATCAGTCCTCACTGGAGGAACATCACTCACAATCTCAGTGGAGGTTAACCATCATTACATCGCGTCATCAACCCTTACAGAAGGCATTTGATGACAATCACCCATTGGATTCGCGCATCATCATCTTCATGAGCTCTCGCGCATCACAGTTATCGCGCTAGATCAGAAATCAACACTGTTATAACTTTAACAACACTTTAGTGTCTTATACATTCAGTATTTATAACAATACTAAGAACGTCTTAAACGTTCATGAGAACATTCTTTTCATAGTTCATTTGTGTATTCGCTTGTTTTTTTTAGATAATTGTATATATATTAAACATATTTTAAAAGTTGCTTTAAACTTATGTAAATGCATTCACCGTCATTGATTCTTTCCTGAGTTAGCCCAACCACTAAGGTCATCCTGTGACAGGCAGGTACATTTATATGAATGGTCCGGTTGAGTGTGTATATACCGTAGCCATTGCATGTCAGAGGATATACCGTTTCCTGTTTCCGCGGATGCACCGTCAACACATTCAGCGTTTTGACGGGAAATCTATACCGTACCTGGTGGATATACCGTCACTCACACAAACCAGAAAATGCATATTTTCGCATAGAATTCCTCAAAATACATGACCAAGACTTTCAGCATTTGACTTGTACCAACATTGCTTTGCTTTATTGCTAAAATCAACAGCTACGGTGCATTATATGCTGAGAAACTAGCCTGAACATGTGTCCTCTCTCGATTCAAAATACGTTGCGGTCATACAGTCAAAGTAAGGCTCCAAATCTCCATTGTTGCCTTAAAACCAAAAGGGCAAGCATACGCAATGGACAGACTAGCCTATTATACTCAAGGACAACAATAATAGGTTTGTAACTATCGTAAAATACATGATGCGACAGCCATCTTGACTGGATGTACCGTGTTCCGGAAAGGACGTACCTCATCTCCATAAAGACAGTGATAATGCAGGTGATTTCTTTAATTTGTCAATATAACTGAAATAGCAAGTGTGAGGAACTGGCAACTCCTTGTGTGTGGTACCACTATAACAGCTGCTGATGTATACGATGATTATAATTTGTATAGGAGTTGACTTTGTATTTGCATTTTATTTTAGCACGCATATATGTAGAAAAGTAAGTGCATTTTTATAAAAAAAACAACAACAGTTGCGGTAGAAACTAAACCAAGTCTCTTTCTAATCGAATTACAAAGCTAATTTATTATTTTCTATAACCATCAAACAATGCGTCAACTTGTATAAATAATTAAATTAGCGCTTTAACAAAAAACAGTGCGAAAATCAAGTTGCGTGCTCCAAATTTCCATTTAAAATGTTCTTCGCTCGTTTTAAATCTTAAAACATCTCAGGATTTTGTGCTAAAAAGTTTTGGCAGGCCCGTCTTTCAAAAATGAAAGAATATTTCTATAGTGTTCAAGTCATCTCTAATTCCATCTAAGTTTGCACTTTTCCAGTTCGGTTGTCAACATGTTCTGTAGAAATATTCGGTTTACACACTGTCTCATATGACGTGTGATCTTCTCATCCGACTAAACTCGGCAATCTAAACGGCTTACACATCCATACCAACAAAAGCTCTTACAAATACTCCTTTTCCCCTAGAACGGTTTCACAATGGAACCAACTACCACTAACATTAACCTCAGCCAGCACAGTGGATGCATTTCAGCTACTCATCCGTGTGGCCCTACTCACTCCTACAACACCCATTTAATTTCCTTAAATTACATGTACAGTATTTACACTGTAATATAAAAAGTCATCCTAAAAGCTCACATATAAATATTGTAAAGCGCTTTATTAACCCGGCGCACTGCAAATGAACTTCATAAATGAAGATGATATGAATGTAACGTGCATATGGGTATTGTATATTTTTGAAATCTGTACTGTTGCCTACGAAACGTTCATTTGCCTGGGTACGAAACGAATAAACGGCTGGGTACGAAACGTCCACGTCCTACACCCACAGATTTTACCGGGTGATACTATTCCCCGGTCGATTTCCCGGTTACTTCCCGGTTAAAACCCGGTTGAAAAGGGGTGGCAAATGTGATGAGTGTGTGGATGTTTCAGATGTTTTAATGACATATATGTCTTATATATGTATTCATTTTTCCATAATCACTAAAAAAAATGTTGAGAAAAAAAAAGAAAGTAGTTTAATTAAGTGTTGAATATTGGTGTTTTTTCACAATAATTTGACTGGTTTTGGCAATTCCCGGTTCAGTTTCAGAGACAGTTAAAGGATAACAATGCCTTAATAGTTCATTATTTATTGTTTTATTTCATAATATATGGTATTATTAACTCATAACAATAATAAAAATGGAAATAAAACAGAAAATAAACGTTTTATTGCTTTATTTCCAACACCCGTATTTCGTGTAAGGAAAGCCGCAGAAATTACAGGTGAAGCGTTATTTCTGCACGTCGTGAGAAACAGTACACTATAGATTCAAGAAAACTAGATAGATCTACATAGATATTATCAGTATGTAAAACACCACATATCGAAAATATGAATTGGTTATGTTTTACAGTGACATATAATTTAATTATAGTTTTTTGCAACAAAAATGAATGAACTTTTTAACAGGAGGAAACCTCAAAATAGTAAAATATAGCAAGTCTTCATATATGTAGCTATACATTTGTATGCGACATACACACAATAGAATAAAAATAACATTATATATAAAAGTATGTGTATGAAGTACACGGATAACAATACCGTAGAGCTAACGTAACTGTAATTCGAATGATTATAATTAAACTATAGGGATTTTATAGAGACAAGACGGACAGGTCCAGTATTCTAACTTATTTTGGGAGACACATTGTGTATGATACCATTTTTTACATTTTTTATTTTGACATGAAATAAGGTCGTCAACGAAATCAGGCTGTCTACAATGGCACCATAACTGTATTTATTACCTTTGGGTTAAAACAGGACAGACTTAAATTTCTTCCACGTATTGGTTCTTTTGGGAAAGGTGTTATGCGTCCCGTTTTCAGACACTCAATTAAATGAGGACGCATTGCAGATACATTTTAAATATTTCTAAAATTAAAGGAAAGTGGAAAGTGACAAAACTCTACTACATTCGCGATCGCGAATAAACCGCAATCATAGGAATTTGGCTGTTGTTGAACCCTAGGAATTTTTATGTTGATAAACTTATCATTTGAAGACGCATATATTTGTGATAACTGAGTTTTTAAATTTAATTTGATATCTTTAAGGCGTTCTCCGAAACTATCAATATAATAAACAAAATCTCTGTCTGGAACTGTTTTAAAACTCATGATCCACTGATTTGATCCATCAAAATTGAATTAACGGCTGTCATATGCTTATCATTTAACCAATCATAATTTGTAATTTCGTGTTTATCCGATATTTTTAGATCTAACTCTTTTAACCACCAGTCGTCGTTTATTTGCGCGGAACTATTATTTGTATTATCAATTGTAATTATTTCTTCGCCGCTTTTTTCGGGAGACATTTCAGGTAATACTAACTTCCGTCTCTTATTATTTATTGAAATATTTTCTAAAGGTGACTCTTTTCGTTTTTTAGAGCTAGTATTCTTATAAATGCACGTTTCTGTTTTTATTGGTGTTGAAGAATCGATCCCAAAATTAAGCCATATTTCTGCATCGTTAATAAGAGTAGTTTTATTTGGAGATTGGTTCTTTTTTACAGTTGAAATGGCAATTTTACGTTTACTTTTGGTCGTTGTGACATTAACTATTTTGGATGAATTATTTGGCGTTGAAGAAACGGGTCCAACAAAATTGTCCGTATTTACATTATCGTTTTTTTTATTAGAATTATTTTTTGTAGATGACATTTTCATTGATTTTGGAGTGATATTTTCAAAAGTGATATCTTCTTCTAAAATGATAGCTAATTTTGAATCCGGTGCTGGAATAACTTCATAATCAGAGGGCTTAGGCCTTTTTTGACCTAATCTTTTTTGGGAACGTGGGCGGTTTTTATATCTCATCAAACTTATTAATTTCTTTTGCTTTTTTTCGTTTAATGTATGCATTCCTATTATTTTTTTGGCAGCTAAAATATGGTAACAAGTATCGGTAGATAGACATTGACATGTTTCTTTAGGGAATAATGTAACGGCGTATTTATTTCCGCCAGTACCTTCAACAATAAAAGCACTCATTTCAGGGACACATTTAATACACTCGTTTTTAATTACACTTTGTGCAATTGATTGACTGATTGATTGATTGATTGATTGATTGATTGATTGATTGATTGATTGATTGATTGATTTGATTTTGTACTGAACGAATATAATACAATGTCATTGTAGCAGAGCCCTAAAAATACAACCTATCATAGAGAGAGAAAGAGAGAGAGAGAAAGAGATTTCTTACTTTGGATTTAGCTCCAGAATGTCATTAAATAACGTCTGGAACTTCGACAGGAGACTAGATGCGTCGTCTGCTGGAAAGTTGTTGATGCCTGTGTGGACCACAACAGTCTGAACAGAGATATCATAATGTACATCAGTGTTACTGTGTGTTCAAAGCAAATTGTTTTATTCTTCTTCTTGTGACATTTAAATCTCAGATGGAATAACGAAGTAAATTTGAAAACTTCAATAAACAAGCAGATTTAAAGTGATAGTTAAGGTTGACGCGTGTCAGAGCACAATGATTATACATGTGTATTCCGGCCTGTCTGAAGGTGCGAATTGTCCTTTACAATATACAGCAAAATCATTTAATCCCATTACTGTAATCGAACCGGTAATAATAGACACACTTATCTAGTTAAATGAAGCTGTTAATGTAGCAGGGACACGCGACAATCTTTAATCTTTAAGGTCTTATTAATAGGAATATCATAATATATCCTATTCTGATTAATCAAAGATATTGAAATATAAATCGAGTAAAAAAGACAACAAAAAATATATATTTATTAAAACATAGTAATATACAGCAACAAATGATTTAATCCCATTACATGGAATATGTAATCTGTTCCTATTGAATATGAAAACCATTTCTATATTTGAAGATTTATATGTGTATTTTCTTTATGGGTGTTGAAATGGGTTACCATGTTAATTACTGTACGGTCGTTTTTTTGTTTACATTTAAAAAAAATATTTTTTGATCAAGACTTGAAAAGGATGTTTTAAGCTTCCGCTTTTAATTACGCCGTCACTTGTACTTTAATCATCACAAACAGAACACAGTCGCACGAACTGATTGAATTAAGTGTAATGTTTTATATTGAGGTACTGTTTGTTTGTCAGCTTAATTTGGTTTCTTTTAAGTTTTCAATTTGAAGTTTGAAGAGTAATTTCATAATTAAACCAGTTGTACACTTAAACAAAGCCATGATCGGGAAACAAACATTTAACACTTTTGAATAACATGTATTGATAAGTACTAATGAAGAATACTAATAATATTCCAACTGTTACATTATACTTTAATGAGAAATTACAATAAGAGTTTCAGGCTCAATAACATATACAGTTTCATACCCATTAACATTTAAGTGGACAAAAGCATTCAAGCTGTAAAATTGAAATAATACAATATAATTAATACAACATTGGATATAAGGTTTTAAAAATCTGTTTCTCACGACGTGCAGAAATAACGCTTCACCTGTAATTTCTACGGCTTTCCTTACACGAAATACGGGTGTTGGAAATAAAGCAATAAAACGTTTATTTTCTGTTTTATTTCCATTTTTAGTATTGTTATGAGTTAATAATACCATATATTATGAAATAAAACAATAAATAATGAACTATTAAGGCATTGTTATCCTTTAACTGTCTCCGAAACTGAACCGGGAATTGCCAAAACCAGTCAAATTATTGTGAAAAAACACCAATATTCAACACTTAATTAAACTACTTTCTTTTTTTTCTCAACATTTTTTTTAATGATTATGGAAAAATGAATACATGTATAAGACATTTATGTCATTAAAACATCTGAAACATCCACACACTCATCACATTTGCCACCCCTTTTCAACCGGGTTTTAACCGGGAAGTAACCGGGAAATCGACCGGGGAATAGTATCACCCGATTTTACCCTCTATCGTATCAATCTCGTCGGCTCTAATACATTTATGAAGGAAAAACTACGAATAGTCCCGATTAATGAGGAATATGACGTCATTTATTTGGCTGCAGGGGGTCTGAATGTTGTTGCATGTGTTGATTACGGAAGTGTAAATTGCTTGACACACCTGGAAACTTACCTTTATACGAAACGACAGAATCAAACCGGTAATGTAAACTGTATACACTTAAATAATATGCTTAAGATGTCGTCTTACTTCAGTCAAGACAAGAACTGTCGTCTGTGTCGTTCTGCACTGAATGTTTTCTAGGATGCCTGATGGCAGTGATGAGATGATGAACATGTCAATGGAACACTCTAAAAATAGTTATTTATAAAGTGTAAACATTAAAAGCGACATAATACTATTATAAATCAACGTGATATATTCCTGTGGGAACATGCGCCTGTACAAATTGTAGCGATTCCTCTACTCTAGGATTAAATAAGTGCATGGTACCCGGTGCCCCAGTTAGCTCAGTTGGTAGAGCATAAAATACATGTCTACGAACGGCCACGATTTTTGATATGGGCCGTCCTCTGACGTGTAAATGTGTACGGTGCCAATATGTCCTCAACTTGCCAATGTGTCCACGGACATATTGGACAATACATATCTGCAATGAACGAATATGTCCGCGGCAAATTTAGGGGGAGTCTCAAACAACATGTTATGCATTTACATTGATGCTTAAATGTTTTGAGAGAGATATAGTTTTTGTTTATGCTCGCCCTATGGCACTAGGCCTTTTGGCGAGCTTTTCAATAGGAGGTTAATGAAAAATGTTTTGTAATACTAATTTGCTTAATTTCTTATATTTACAAGTCAGTTGTACATTAAACGTAATTATTAATTTACATAAAATAAAAAACATACTCAACGAAAAAAGAAACTTCCGCAAATTTACCCATACTGGTTGTGTACCAGTTATCGTCATTCACCAGATTTCGTCATTATCAATAAAACGCTCGATGTCGTGATTATTTTTCGACCCCAGTTTACAAATCACTACACACTATCATCAGACGATTGGAGAGGAAAATAATAGTTTAGTAATGTTAACATGCACTCTCAAACCAACCCGTTTACCTATATAAGTACCGTTATAAACAAAACACAATCAGGGGGAATCACGCGCTAATGCGCATGCGCAGGAAAATTTCCTTTTAAAATAGCTGACCTTTTACGTCGAACCATTGAATCAATTTGACGTGCCCAAAAAACTAAAAGCATGTGCTAAACATTTTCAGCCAAGGGAGACAACTAGATTTACATTTGCGGACAGTTATTTCCCTTTAAATTATGAACGTCGAAGTAAAGTAAATTACATCCGATACCTACAGTTGAAAAAACATTTTAAATTGTAGATATAATTTTTTTCTAGATATTCTTTTTGTGTATTCATGTGCAATGGTATATTTATGTTTCAATTAATAACTAAACACGTTTTCATCATCTCAAACATGGATTATTCGGTATTAAACTGAACATGACGATAACTACTACATTCAGCTCAGACGACCGGCCCAATTCAGTCTATATTTAGTAACGGTCACGTGACATTTATTACTGAGAATAGGAACAATGTAAACACAGAATATTTACGGCAAAGGGGTAAGCTTCTATATCGGCAAAAATATTTATGAGATGACTAGTTTTGATTTAGATATATTAAAGAACCAACATAAAAATGACGATATCTGGTATAAAGCCAGTACATGTAGACACAATGAAAATGTATTTTGTTTGGTCTTATATGTTAATACCTTTGTTAAAAGGCCAGCACTGTCATGAAAACAATTTTCCTTGAATCAAACTTGTATGCAAAGTTATTCCCCTTTTTTTGGTTTAAACAGCATTTTCGGGTCTTGTGGTTTAACCTATGATTTAAAACAGTTTTGTTCTATTGAAATAAACAGAAGATAACCCCAGCACCAAAAAGATGGAGAAAGTAAGCTGACATGTTCACTCACTTTTGTGCCATACAGCTTTCAAGAATGAATATTTTCAGATTACCTCCCTACAGCTTTCAAGAATGAATATTTTCAGATTACCTCCCTTCATAATACAAATATAGTGATTTCGCAATTTAAATAAAACATGTTTGAACTCTGGTTTTTGATGATTATTAATATTGATCAGAATGATTGAGTGATAAGTATATAATGATGAAATTATATCTAGATTGGTGTACAAAGTGTAATAAAGTCAACCCTATGCAAATCACATGCAAATAAAATGCGGAAGTTTCTTTTTTTGTTCAGTATAACGTTAGTAAAAATCGCCTTTTCTGTCATTAAATTGCTAAACATCTATAACCATCTTGGAAATGTATGTACTGGCAAAGAAGCAAGAGTCATCGAGAAGCAATAGCCGTCATTCTGTTATAACTTAATTTTGATGGAATTTTATCAGTATGTGTTATCTGAAATGCATTTATGCGCTTAATCTAAATACAAGAACAAAAAAAACACAGACTCAAATGTGCACTTAATTTGTAAACATAATCACGTGGGGATGCGCGCGCATATATACAAGATGGCTCGATCATAAAAATAATGTTGGGGAACTAGACAGGATTTTTTATACTCGACTTCTATAAATAGCAAACTACACACACAATAGGCACTTGCTATAACTTAGTATCTATGGGAGACAACACATTCATTAAATTATGTATTAAGTGTAACATTGTTACTTCCCTTGCCTCCCAAATCTGGAATTTCAGGATGTTTAAATTAGTTCTCCGGACACAAAATTATACAATTATGTATGTTAGTCATTCATCTTAAGTAAATATGTAAGTTATTATTGACTATTATTGTATAACACATCATCGTAGAAGTTTTTTTGTGACGCCGAATATTGCTTCTGTGCCGACTTTTCACGCCGTTAAAATACCCCTTTTGGTACCCCTGCCAGAAGGTGTTAGCATACATTTCTTACACGGATATTTGTTTACTAATGGGGCATGGGGTAACCATTATTTTATAGAAATATCAATTGTTAAAAATATGTTGTATTGAGATATCTAAGAAAAAGGTTGTTTTCCATGATGACTGTTGCTTCTTTGCCAGTATCAGTTTAATTTATCAGGGGCCTAAAGTATTATATACTGGCTTCCTATGATATCACGGGTTCTATGGTATCATGGTAGTGTCCAGTCTATAAAACGGTATGCATCTATGCTAAAATATGATAATTATTTTATAGAAAAAAATGTAGTATATATTTTTATATCATAAATAAAAAGATATTTTAAAATAATGCAAAAATGTTGACAATTTCCATATGAGGCAAAAAAAAATAGGTGCGTTTCCTATCGCATGCTCTGGAAAAATAGGGTAGGTCGGTAGGCATTTTGCCTATTTTCTTTAGCAAGATATTGTGATATTCTATTTATCTCATAAACCCCATACAAGATGATGATACAACTGAACGTTTCTCTGTGATGTCAGTTTACCTCAATATAAGACAGCCCCAGTTAAAGAATGCATAATAGGACACTTTAAACAGAGAAGACCTTTGTTTAACATGCATTATACTAATTAGTTTAATAGTTCATTAGCAATGCATTGTTGAAAGAAAAATGTTAAACTCGGAATGTATCATATGACATTCCAGGCAATTCATATGGCTTATCTAAATATTTTCCACTTTTTCTGTGTAATTTGGTAATAATTTGCATACACCGTACCACAAGTGCCCGGTGGATTACAGACAATATAGAATAGTGTTATGTTTCACTTCCATGATGTAGGGTCAAACCAGGTATGTTAGGTCAGCCCGGTACGTTCGGATGTTTGATTACACTCACAACACTGTTTGACAGTACTTTCCGGTATGATGTCATAATCTTATCCATTAAAAATTGATGTTATTAGCTTTAAGTTTTTTATTATTATGCAAAGTGTAACACATTTTTTGATTTGTCAAATTAATGCATTAATGTCATCAAAATCTGTTTTGGCACCATTAACACTCATTTCATATAGGAGCATCCCGTTAACCGCACCAGCAAATCTGCAATATAACTCGATCTTACTCGATCTTACTGGTCGTACTTCTTTGAAATTTGTGTCCATTTGAACTATTAAGTTATGTAGTTGATGACTAAAATGTATGTTCGTTTATCGTTGGGTTCATTTATTTGACAAAATGAAAGTGTCCGACTGTACCATACTCCTGGTAAAATAGTGGATGTTACGCTCGGACACCTTAATACGCTCAGTTCAAACTGGTATTTCAAATGAAACATGCGGATTTACGCTAAGGCATTATGCTAGAGGTATCACTCTTTCTTGAGTGCCTTCCAAAACAACATTAATTTAATTTTATAAATTATTATAGACCTAATAAATCTGAGTCAATCAATTTGAAACCATTGCACTTCCAACCCCAGGAAAATGGAGGCAAATGATGGGTTGGGGCGTGTTTTTCTATGTTTGTATATATGTACTTAATGTACATAAATAGTAGTTGTGTATGGCTCCATACCGTCTTTTACCTTGTATAGTGATATTTTTTAAAAACAGTTTTCGAACTTTCGCAGATAAATTATAAACTTTTTTTTAGACTTCATTTTTAACTCTACTGGCCAAGGGCCAGCAGAGCTTATGGGATGGTGTGTTGTCCGTCTTCCGTCGTCCGTCCGTCCGTTAACTTTTCTTCAAACGGCTAATTTTGACCAAACTTCACCTGGATGATCCTTAGATGAATGCTTTTTAGATTTATGAAAATTAGGTCAGCGCTACATCCAAGATGGCTGCCATTACCATATATGGTCGAAACCTTAAAACATCTTCTTCTCCAGAACCGCTGGACAGATTTTAACAGTTTTTCTTTTAAAATGATCGCCAACGCCTAGACTATCAAGCTTTTTCAAATAAAGTCCCCGGGGTCAAAAATGGCCGTGCCCTGGGGTTCCAAAGTTTGTATGTTGAGGTTTTGCATGTTTTTCATATAGACATATAGGAAAAAACTTTAAAAAATCTTCTTCTCTGAAACCACAAGGCACAGCACTCTCATGTATTACATGTAGCATCAGCTTTGGAAGGCACTCAAGAAAGAGTGATACCTCTAGCATAATGCCTTAGCCTAAATCCGCATGTTTCATTTGAAATTACCAGTTTGAACTGAACGTATTAAGGTGTCCGAGCGTAACATCCACTATTTTACCAGGAGTATGGTACAGTCGGACACTTTCATTTTGTCAAATAAATGAACCCAACGATAAACGAATATACATTTTTATATTTTAGTCATCAACTACATAACTTAATTGTTCAAATGGACACAAATTTCAAAGACCAGTAAGATCGAGTAAGATCGAGTTATATTGCAGATTTGCTGGTGCGGTTAACGGGATGCTCCTTATATGAAATGTTTGTTAATGGTGCCAAAACAGATTTTGATGACATTAATCCATTTCATTCGGGACACCGATCTATCGGTATTATTTTTTGTTGAAAACCCGTCTCCAATAGAAAATTGTATGAAACGTCATTACTTTCTGTGCACAGAAGTGAAACTTTACTAGCGCATGCGCATTATTTGCGAGTCATTTCCGCATCTTTTAAAATTAAAAAAGGCTTGAAAAAAGTAGTTTTTTCGAAGATTTCTTTTTGATTTGAACAAAATGGCGGAGGCCCAAGAAGCACTAAGTGACGGGAGCGATATAGATGTGGGGAATTTGTCAGATTTGAATGATTCCGACGTAGAAAGTGACGATATAGTCGAGGAAAACATCGGAGATCGTCAACAACAAAGGAATCGGTTTTAATTTCCCGACTATCGGGGATTTTTCGATGATGATTGGGACTCTGATGATTCGGATATCTCGGAATTCGAAGGTTTCCAAGGTGGATGGGTTCGGGATGACTTTCAACATCGCCAGACACGGCCGTATACAGGTGAGGGGGGTGCAACAGTTCAGCACACAGAGGAAGCTTTTCCCCGTGATTATTTTGGTTTGATCTGGGGTGATGAGATTATTTGGTTACTGAAACCAACCGATATGCCACCCAGGAAAGGACGAAAAATCCCCCACCCCCGTTCGCACCGGAGTGGTTCCCTGTTGATGTTGCCTGCTTGAAGGCATTCCTTGGCTTATGTTTTCTAATCGGGATCATGAGATTGCCCAGCAGAAATGACTACTGGCGGTGTGAAGAAGCGTCTTTTACAGACCGCCTTTAACTCGATCATGCCACGTGACCGATTCAACCTAATTTGGGCTGGTACATACAAACATACAAAATATAACTTTAAAACTGTGTAAATGGATGTAAATAATCTTTATTATGGTGTAAATCAGACAACAGCAACTCTTGGTTACAATTTTGAGTTATTTATTTGAATAAGAATCAACTTATTTGCTTCAATGAACATTCGGGTAAATCTGTCTCCGAAAACAGTTCTGAAATAGAAAAAAATATCATGTGACCAAGTTTATAAAAAAAATTAATAACTTTTGAAGTATTCAATGGAATTTAAAGCTGATTACACTCCTAGCAAGGGCTTGAAATTCCCTACAATCTACTCGCTGGGTTACCAGAGTAAATGTCAATATATCATACAGAAATTTTTCAACTGAAAGTGAGATAGGACATATTTTCATGACCCATTTCGCATGTTTACCCATGTTGTTTTTAGCTCTACTGATCAGAGATCAGCAGAGCTTATGCCGTGGTGCGGCATCCGTCCGTCTGTCTGTCCGTCTGTCTGTCCGTAAACTTTTTTTTTGTAGCGACTACTCCTCTGAAACTACTGAATGGATTTTCATGAAACTTTACAGAAATGTTGCCCATGAAGTCTAGTTGATCCTAGCAAAAATTCATGTTGATGTGAAATCCAAGATGGCCGCCAGATCTAAAAATAGGTTTTTAAAAAACAAGTTTGTAGCGACTACTTCTTGAAAACTATAAGTGATATTGATATGGGACTTTTTCTAAAATGATCAGCATGACATGATGTTGGTCCTTGTCGAAAATTATTTTGATTCGACGTTAAACATGGCTGCCAGCGGCCATCTTTGTTTACATAGAGTTATATAATGAAAACTTGTAGCGACTACTCCTCTGAAACTACTTGGCGGATTTTCATGACACTTTGCAGGAATGTTGCTCTTAATGTCTAATTGATCCTAGCAAAATTTCAGGTCGGCCAGAAATTCAAGATGGCCACCACAG
This sequence comes from Cyrtodaria siliqua, assembly GCA_037043455.1. Lineage (NCBI taxonomy): Eukaryota > Metazoa > Mollusca > Bivalvia > Adapedonta > Hiatellidae > Cyrtodaria > Cyrtodaria siliqua. Next base: position 71,897 of record JAWPHD010011328.1, read on the forward strand.
CTAAAAATAGATTTAAAAAAAAGAAGTTTGTAGCGACTACGTCTTGAAAACTATAAGTGATATTGATATTGGACTTTTTGTAAAATGATCAGCATGACATGATGCTTATCAGAGTCAAACATTATTTTGATTTGACGTTAAACATGCCTGCCAGTGGCCATCTTTGTTTACATAGAGTTATATGATGAAAACTTGTAGCGACTACTCCTCTGAAACTACTTGACGGATTTTCATGAAACTTCACAGGAATGTTGCTCTTGATGTCTAATTGATCCTAGCAAAATTTCAGGTCGGCCAGAAATTTAAGATGGCTGCCATGGCTAAAAATAGATTTTCAAAATACAAGTTTGTAGCGACTACTTCTTGAAAACTATAAGTGATATTGATATCGGACTTTTTGTAAAATGATCAGCATGACATGATGTTAATCCTTGTCAAAAATCATTTTGATTCAATGTTAAACATGGCTGTCAGCGGCCATCTTTGTTTACATAGAGTTATATAATGAAAATATTCCACTGAAACTACTTGACGGATTTTCATGAAACTTCACAGGAACGTTGCTCTTGATGTCTAATTGATCCTAGCAAAATTTCAGGTCGGCCAGAAATTCAAGATGGCCGCCACGGCTAAAAATAAATTTTCAAAATACAAGTTTGTAGCGACTTCTTCTTGAAAACTATAAGTGATATTGATATGAGACTTTTTCTAAAATGATCAGCATGATAGGATGTTGGTCCTTGTCAAAAATTGTTTTGATTCAACGTTAAACATGGCTGCCAGCGGCCATCTTTGTTTACATAGTTATATAGTAAAAACTTGTAGCGACTACTCCTTTGAAACTACTTGGCGGATTTTCATGAAACTTCACAGGAATGTTGCTCTTGATGTCTAATTGATCCTAGGAAAATTTCAGGTCGGCCGGAAATTCAAGATGGCCGCTACGGCTAAAAATAATTTGTCAAAATACAAGTTTGTAGCGACTACTTCTTGAAAACTATAAGTGATATTGATATGGAACTTTTTCTAAAATGATCAGCATGATATAATGTTGGTCCTTGTCAAAAATTATTTTGATTCAACGTTAAACATGGCTGCCAGCGGCCATCTTTGTTTACATAGAGTTATATAGTAAAAACTTGTAGCGACTACTCCTTTGAAACTACTTGGCGGATTTTCATGAAACTTTACAGGAATGTTGCTCTTAATGTCCAATTGATCCTAGCAAAGTTTCAGGTCGGCCAGAAATTCAAGATAACCGCCACAGCTAAAAAAAGATTTTTAAAAAAGAAGTTTGTAGCGACTACGTCTTGAAAACTATAAGTGATATTGATATGGGACTTTTTGTAAAATGATCAGCATGACATGATGCTTATCAGAGTCAAACATTATTTTGATTCGACGTTAAACATTGCTGCCAGTGGCCATCTTTGTTTACATAGAGTTATATGATGAAAACTTGTAGCGACTACTCCTCTGAAACTACTTGGCGGATTTTCATGAAACTTCATAGGATTGTTGCTCTTGATGTCTAATTGATCCTAGCAAAATTTCAGGTCGGCTGGAAATTCAAGATGGCCGCCACGGCTAAAAATAATTTTTCAAAAAACAAGTCAGTAGCGACTACTTCCTGAAATCAAAATCAATCAGTAGAGCTTCAGATTATTGACCTCTTGTTTTAATTGCATGAGTTTTTGCATGAATATTGCATGTTAACTTATACCATCGTGTCAGGAATTTCAATACCTACAAAATGATATATAGTTTTGTTATGTGATTTATAAAAATGACCATGTAATCAATATTTTCCAACATCACTGAAATGTAATCTGCTGCTGCAGCAAAACGCGTGAAAATGTTCAGATATACAGGACCTTTTATCAACTTAGGTTCTAGAATGATATGGGTTAATGCATTAATTTGACAAATCAAAAATAGTAAATGCAAAATATCAAACCTCTGGCTGTTGTAGTTTCCGAGAAGAAGGTTTAAAAAAAAAATATCCTATATAAATCTATGTAAAACTGTGACTCCCGGGGCGGGGACAAATTTGACCCCAGAGTCACCATTTGAACAAACTTAGTAGAACCGCCCCAAGGGTCACAGTTTTACATAAATGCTTGTATAGGCAAAAACTGAAAAAAATCTTCTTCTCTGGAACCACATGGCACAGAGCTCTCATGTATTACATGTAGCATCAGCTTATGGTCCTCTACTAAGTTTGTTCAAATGGTGACCCTGGGGTCAAATTTGTCCCAGCCCCGAGGGTCACAGTTTTACATAGACTTATAAATCTTCTTCTCGGAAACTACAAGAGCCAGAGGTTTGATATTTTACATTTATTATAAGCTTATAGTCCTTTACCAAGTTTGTTCAAATGGTGACCCTGGGGTCACATTTGGCCCCGCCCCAAGGGTCACATGTTTTACATAGACATGTATAGGGAAAAACTTAAAAAATCTTCTTTTCTGAAACTGCAAGAGTCAGAGGTCTAATATTTTGCTGTTGCTATAAGCTTATGGTCCTTCACCAATTTTGTTCAAATGGTGACCCTGGGGTCACATCTGACCACGCCCGGGGGTCACAGTTTTACATAAATGCTTGTATAGGGAAAAACTGAAAAAAATCTTCTTCTCTGCAATTGCAAGAGAAGAAGGATTAATATTTTGCATTTGCTATGGGCTTATGGTCCTTTACCAAGTTTGTTCAAATGGTGACCCTCGGGTCACATTTGATCCCGCCCCAAGGGTCACATGTTTTACATAGACATGTATAGGTAAAAACTTAAAAAATCTTCTTCTCTGAAACTGCAAGAGCCAGAGGTTTAATATTTTGCATTTGCTATAAGCTTGTGGTCCTCTACCAAAATTGTTCAAATGGTGTCCCAGGGGTCACATTTGGCCCCACTCCAAGTGTCACAGTTTTACATAGGCTTGTATAGGGAAAAACTGAAAGAAATCTTCTTCTCTGGAACCACATGGCACAGAGCTCTCACGTATTACATGTAGTATCAGCTTATGGACCTCTACTAAGTTTGTTCAAATGGTGACCCTGGGGTCAAATTTGTCACCGCCCCGAGGGTCACAGTTTTACATAGACTGTATATATAGGATTTTCTTTTTTAAAATCTTCTCGGAAACTACAAGAGCCAGAGGTTTGATATTTTACATTTATTATAAGCTTATGGTCCTTTACCAAGTTTGTTTAAATGGTGACCCTGGGGTTACATTTGGCCCCGCCACAAGGGTCACATGTTTTACATAGACATGTATAGGGAAAAACTTAAAAAATCTTTTTCTCTGAAACTGCAAGAGCCAGAGGTTTAATATTTTGCTGTTGCTATAAGCTTATGGTCCTTTACCAATTGTGTTCAAATGGTGACCCTTGGGTCACATCTGGCCCCGCCCTGGGTTTCACAGTTTTACCTAAATGCTTGTTTGAAATTTTTTAATTTCTTTATTTTTTAATTTTTATTTTTTATTTTTATTTTTTTTTGTGATATTTTTTTTTTTAATTTTTATTTTTTAATTATTATTATTTATTTTTTTAATTTTCTTCACTTTTAAATGTTTTATTATCTCTACTGGCCAACTTGGAAAACCAGCCAAATCGGACCAGTAATGGCGGAGTTATGGCTCTTGATTTAGTTAAAAATGCTATATTTTGCCTCTTTAAGACGATAGTCACTCGCTTCATTGATGTCATAAGAGCCCAGTGCTCAAGAAATAGGATAGCCCGACGCCCGGGGCTCCTCGAAATCCATTCCGGGCCTGTCTCATTTTGCAGACGAGGAGCCCGTCGGACCTGTCTAAAAAAAAAAAAAAAAATCAGTTTTACTGGATCTCAAGCTCAAGTTCCTCAAGACAAAATACTCCCATGTGTATTGTGAACTGTGAAAACACTCGCAATAAAGTAATTAAAATGTGTTATACACACATTGAAACAATAAGAAGTTTGAATATTTTGCCTGGCTTCGTGTCGGCAGTTTGTCACAACTTGGAGGTCGACAATTGTTGACATAAAACTCATTATTCTGCTATTAGGGTTGTGTTTACTTTCCTTTGTGATAAGAAATACCGTTTTTGTCATTAAAAACACACTAATGCATGAAAAAAAATCGTTATTGATGGTATTTCGATTGAATGTTTGTGAAATGTTCAGGCAGTAAAAGTGCAGTGTCATAGTAGTTCGGATGGTACATAATTTCGGATATATTATTATTTTTTATTTATTTTTTTACATAATCAAATAAGAAAAACTGTCCTTTACAAATACATGTTGGTGGAAAGAAAAATATATACTGTATATGTATAAATACAGATATAAAGTATATTTCTATTCATTATTCCTACTTTTAAATGAATTCTAGTCTAGGCTCCTAATTCTTTTCTTGGAGAAAGTGGTGACAAAAAGAAAAAATATAGCCAGAGGAGGCTCTGATAGTCTCATAAAACCTGATTAAAAATTTGGCTCCAAGTTTAGCTCCAGTTTCACCAAGTCGGCTCTGATTATTATCGTTTGGCAAAAGTGCTAGTACTCTCCTTTGCATTGGCAGGCCTTTTTCTGCCCATTTTGGGAAAAAGACCCTGGACAAATTGGGAAAATTTACGCCGTAAATTTTGCCCAATCGAATTTTTTTTTTAATCCCCTTTCGCCTCAAATTGGAGATTTTCATAAGTTAGTTGTACATAAATATCAGGTTTTTTTAATTGCCTGGTTTCAATACATGATACATGATTTAAATATTGTTATTTTCTAGTATTTCCTTGTAAACATTTGTATATTTGACGTGACTTTGTAAAAAAAAAAAAATGGGGAATTTTATTTCAGAATTGGGAAAAAACAACTATATTTGGCATTGGGAACGGGATCGATAGTCGGACCCGTGAGAATAGTAGAAAAAGGCCTGATTGGTTATAAATTACTATGTAATATTCTATTCTAACATATTTTAAACGAAATGGTAAATAAGTCCGCTGACCAGGGAGCATAAAGTGGTAGCAAAAAGAAAAATATAGTCAGAGGAGGTTCTGAGCTTGATTAATACATACGTAACAAAATTAATGTGTGCTATAAAAGTGAATCAAGACACATTTCCAATAAGAAAAAAATATTCGACCTTTCCATTTTAAATCAGGGCCTGTCCATTTCAAATCAGGGCCTGTCCATTTCAAATTGGGGCCTGTCCATTTTCAGAAGCAACAAGCCCTGGGCCTGTCTCTTAAAAAAATTTCTTTGAGCACTGGAGCCATATATTAGCCAGTAGAGCGTCCACAGGCCCTCTTGGGCCTCTTGTTTTTAGCTCTACTGGCCAAGGGCCAGCAGAGCTTATGGGATGGTGTGTTGTCCGTCTTCCGTCGTCCGTCCGTTAACTTTTCTTCAAACAGCCCTCTTGGGCCTCTTGTTTTTAGCTCTACTGGCCAAGGGCCAGCAGAGCTTATGGGATGGTGTGTTGTCCGTCTTCCGTCGTCCGTCCGTTAACTTTTCTTCAAACGACTTCTCCTCAGAAACCGCTTGGCTAATTTTGACCAAACTTCACATGGATGATCCTTAGATGAATGCTTTTTAGATTTGTTAAAATTAGGTCAGTGCTACATCCAAGATGGCTGCCATTACCATATATGGTCGAAACCTTAAAAAATCTTCTTCTCCAGAACCGCTGGACAGATTTCAACAGTTTTTCTTTTAAAATGATCGCCAACGCCTAGACTATCAAGTTTGTTCAAATAAAGTCCCCTTGTCGGCACTACTCCTCCTAAATGCCTTGTTGAATTTCGACAAAACTTGGCAGGAAGCATCGGTAAGATGTCTAGTTGTGCATATCACGCTTTTGTTCCAGTTTGCTGATTTTTGACAGAGGTATGGGCCTTTGACATTTTTATTTTAAATTTCTTGTCGGCGCTACTCCTCTTAAACGGCTTTTTGGATTTCTACGAAATTTGGCAGGAAGCCTCAGTATGATGTCTAGTTGTGCAAAACGCGGTATATCAATGAACTCTTGGACAATTTCGAAAACCAGCTAGATATTGTTAGTAATAACAGAGTTATGGCCCTTGATTTGTTGAAAAATGCTATATTGTATTTTCCTTTGTAGCTATATCTATCTAAATCTATAAGAGCTGTTTTAGCCAGTAGAGCGTCCACAGGCCCTCTTGGGCCTCTTGTTTTGTCTTGCCTTTTGAAAAAATGTGAGACATAGGCGCCGCTAATGCCAAAAAAAAAAATAGGTAGGTCGGAAGGCATTTTTTTTTTTCGGAGCAAGATAGTGTGAGATTCTACATGTATTTTTCTCATAAACCCTGTATACATGTAAGTTGATGATACAACTGAAAGTTTCTCTGTGATGTCAGTTTACCTCGATATACTGTGATAAATCATTGTTCAGAACAAATTTTATTTGTTATTTTAGTTATTATTTTTTTCATAAAAAGTTTTAGGGTTGGCCCCTTAAAAAAGGGTCGGTCGGGCCACCGGAAACACATGTTGTTGTTTTTTCACCTTATGTTGGCGGGGGTAATCAATAAGATCAATAAGTTTTATTTATTGACATTGTCCCTTTAAATAGTGGGGTGGGGGATACCCTTTAAATAGGGTTAATAATTGTTAAGTGGGAAACATTCATGATTGAAAAACTTCTAATATGAGAAGGTTGTAACTTGATGTGCATGCATGCCTGTGCCTTATATAAATGTATACACAGCCCATCACTGGGTGGGTCAGTCTCTGTTGAGCATCTCTCATTAGTGTTGCGAATCAATCAGAACAACACTATCTTTTATAGCAGCTTGGTATTAAAGCATATAATCTACAGTAGATCATGTGTGTTGACTTAATTATGAAACCCGATTATAAATTTTACCTTTGATTTACATGCTACTGTAAATGTGTAACTTTCTGGAGGATGGCTTTCATAATCAATTTATGCACTTGATAGGCATATAGCACCCTTGATTTTATCAAGATGAAGTTCTCTTGAAACATGTTTGATGGACTTGTCGCTTTAGACGAGACACCATGTTGCGGGCAACTCTTGTGTTTTAGAAAAAAAAATCTTCTTTTTTTTGTTCATTTTATTCTCACCTTTATTAATCCGTTTTTCTTTCTTTATCTTTGTTCAAATATGTTTTCTTTAATTTGTGACAATTATTTCAAATGGTGACAAAAAAGATTTTGAGTTCTAAAGCTGTACAAGAATTTCCAGAACATTTTCATATTCCCTCGAAAAAAGATAATAAAAAAAAACTGTATTTCTCCTGCTGGTTCGAATCTCACTGAGTGTTTGACTTGTCAAATGAGAAAGTGTCAATTCTTACAGATGGTGGGAGGTATACAGTACTGTTCCTACCCAGGAAAAATGGGGTCAGGGTTGCCTCTACCACAAAAAAATCAACCGTCATATATGGCCTAACATGTGCTAAAAATGACGTAAAGCACCATTCAAACACTCAATATATTTCTCCCAAAAAGCAGAAAAGTATCGTTCAATAAAACTAAATTCCACATGTACATTATGCAACCCTAGATAATCATTTTTTGTTAAGAGTTAAAAAGGCTAAAATTGCTACTAATATTCAATTATATTATTAAATAAATAAATAGTAACTCTTCTTCTTTATTTAATAATTGAATTAACTTTCCTTTTGAAAGACTATACAGATATGAATATTTAATTATAGATTGATAAAATATTTTTTGTAAGGTTCACCAATTTTAAAGTATTAACAGTAAGAAAGAACTCCACCCATATCGGTTTACTCTGAACTGGCAAATCTCCAAAAGAATGTTAATTGTTTAAGTCTATATATATATAATGCTATTCTGTCAAAAGTAAGAAATGAGGGTCCATCCATAAGTTGTGGCCGTTGTTTTTGATACACTAAAGGGGAAGTACTGGTTTCAAGAGTGTGCAGCATCACTGATGTCAAAGGTTCCCACTGACGAGACGTTTCATCAACCATCATGATGACGTGCCTTATATGTGTTAATATTCTATTCTGTTTCCAAGAGATCTCGGAGTTTGATAATGACAATATTGATGCGTGTTACATTTAACAGTTACTCCACTTTCATTATTGTAAATTAGCAGTATTTCAGCGTGTGAACTTCGGTAAACATTTTGTAATTTTCACCAAATTTGATTTGAATGTTTGTTTCAATAATAGCTTTGACAGTTTTGACTTTGAACAAAGTCAGTTCATGTGATACAGAGTTACTGCCCTTCGATTGTGTTCGAATAAGGGAATTTTAGTTTATGACCTATATTAGTTTGTGAATTTTAGTTTGTTACATGTAACTCTACTGGTCAATTAAAGGTGTGGTGTCCATCGTTGTCCATCATTTTTCTGTCAGCTTAACTGTTGAGATTATTATAACTTGAGTAAACAGTTTACAATTTTCATGCACCTCTACATGAAATGTTTGTTTCTATAAGATCTCGGGCGAGGTTGACAATCATCAAAATTTGGTTTGTGTTACAGAGTTATTGCCGTTGATTATGCAGATTTTAGTTGGCAAACTTTAATAAAACATTTCGTCACATTTGGGTTAATTATTGAAATATTTAAAAAGTATTTCCTAAACCGAGGTCTGCTCGCTAAATATCCCAGTGCAATACAGCAAGGATAAATAATGCTTATACACACAATGTTTCGGATCTGATTTGAAGGTTTGTTTTAATAAGATCTTAGACAAGTTCAAGATGAACAAAATCAAAGCAGGCGATGATTAAATAAGGGACCCTTACAATAATCCCACAGTAGTAGGTAAAACACTGTCAATAATATTAAAATTTATCATCTGTTATTAAACCAACACAAGATAATCATCTCTTTATCAGGTCATAGTAATCTGAAACTAATTTTATCGGATCAATACTGCATTATTGTTATCTCTTAAATTTCCTTGATGTATGTTCCCTATTGTAATTTGACAAAATCTGGAGCCGACAATTAAAAATTGTCAGATTTCAGTGATAATAAATACCACAATGGAACAAAAGATTTAACTTTAATATCTACCATTAAGGGCATTGTATATCTTTAAATCTAATATTCAAGGTATAGTCCATGTAAATATTGGTATATATTTCCATTATCTGAGGCACAAACAAACTATTGTGCTGTCCTTTAAAAGTTGTAAAAAGAAACGAGGGTATTTTCGTCTCAAAATTCAAAATTTTAATTGGCTCTGTCAAATGCCCTCGTTTAGTTGAAGTATAATTATGAATTTGATTTTAAGAATGTAATGATTTTAAATTTATAGCTGTTATAGGGTCGTAAGTGAAAGTTGTCTGTTTATTTTTCATTCAAGGACTTGTTGGTAATGAAGCACCATCGATAACGGAAGATATCTTGAAAACTTACCACAAGGTAATCAATGATAATTTTATTAATTACATATAGTACAGAGTTTTTAAGGAAGGAATTATAACTGAGGGCTTCTAAATTTCAGTAAATTTTCTAAATACCAGAATGGTGTATTTAAGATTTTTAGACAGAATACTATTTTCAGATCTTTTTTTTTCTCCACTGAAATTATGAATTGTCAACATAATTTTGCGCTTAGTTTTAAAATATTAGAACATGTTTTCAATCAATTCTGTTTTATTATAATTGTGTACTATTATTCAGATATTTCTTTAAAAAAAATCATTACATTAATGGGAATGTTTAAGTATTAAAATCTCAACCTTATTATAGTATGAGGTTGCTTATATACACAATGTAACTCAGTGTTATCATAGTGTGAGCTTGCTTATATACACGATGTAACTCATTGTTATCATAGTGTGAGCTTGCTTATATACACGATGTTACTCATTGTTATCATAGTGTGAGCTTGCTTATATACACGATGTAACTCATCATAGTGTGAGCTTGCTTATATACACGATGTAACTCATTGTTATCAAAGTGTGAGCTTGCTTATATACACGATGTAACTCATTGTTATCATAGCGTGAGCTTGCTTATATACACAATGTAACTCATCATAGTGTGAGCTTGCTTATATACACGATGTAACTCAATGTTATCATAGTGTGAGCTTGCTTATATACACGATGTAACTCAGTGTTCTCATAGTGTGAGCTTGCTTATATACACAATGTAACTCAGTGTTATCATAGTGTGAATTTGGTTATGCACCTATCAATGGGGTGAGGTGCGCTGGGTGGGGGGCATACCCAGGGGAATTAGATTACTGTACAAATTGACTGTCCCATCCCTTGAAGCAACAATTATATGTCTAATTCCCTAGAGTCTACCAATATATTCCATATCAAATATCTCCATGTTTGTTCGTGAGATGGGGGTGGGGTGGGGTCTAGTTCCCTGGTGTCATCATTGCCCACCACCACTCGGGGAAAACATAATGACATAAATATAATGATTATATAGACAGTGTAATGAATCGATGGTATAAAATTGTGAGCTTCATTACATATATACACTGTGTAACTCAAATAATAAAAACACTGTATGTCAGTGGTGTTTTGATAAGAGTTGTGGGACAGACTCATATTTACCCCTCCATATATTATGGGGGTTGGGTGTGGGGGCATAAATTGTCCTTGTTAGTCTGCCCATACCTTTATCACAATTTCTTACGTACGTCAAAATTATTTTGAACGTATTCTTTTAGAGCTTGGTTTGCATCCTTATAAATGCAAAAAACTTTGCATTTTAAGGTCGATTTTGAGATCCATACATCAAAATCCAAGAAGGCTGTTACATCTATGGCATTTAAGAAAAGTGCTGTTTTAAAAGGTTTCCAGATAATTGTGGCCACAATTGTAAATGTATCCTTTTCAAACATCAAAAGCAATGCTTTTAAAACACTGATTTATTTGTGAAGTATGAAAAGGAGTAGAGGATGATGAGAACCTCATCACTGACCACAAGACATTGAGAAAGTAGTCTCTAACTATATATGTTTATAATGTTATGTAGTTGTTTCTTCCGTAGGTGTTGATTCTTACGGATGGCGGGAGGTGTACAGTACTGGTTCTACCCAGGAAAAGTATGGGTGGTCTAAAAAATCTACCGTCATATGTAACATTGCATGTGTTGGAAATGACGTAAAACACCACACAAACAAACAAATCCTTATGTTTTATTTATAACAACTGTGTAACTGTTACAAAACACCATTGCTCCAACGAAGCGCCTCCGTGGTCGAGGGGTTAATGGCGTTCCATTGTAAACCTTCTCACCTCTCACCACTGCGGGTTCGAATCCCACTCCAGGGAGCTCAACTTTTAAGTGAGAAAGTGTTGATTTTTACGATTGGCTGGAGGTATACAGTATGGTTTCACCCAGAAATAGACCGTCATACATAGCCTAAAATGTGCTGGAAAATGACGTTAAAAACCAAACAAAACGAACCATTCCTCCAACAATGCAACTCTTTCTATTCAACTATGGCTGTTTGGCGGTGAACCTTGGCCAACTGGGCCCTTGTTTAAGACTTGCGATGTCATGCAAGTTGTTCAACATAACTTGCAAATTAATAATTATTTAAATAGATCAAAGCAAATTGTGTTTGCATATTACCAATTGTTGATTATATTGCACCAATAATATTTGTAAACCTATGGTAGAATACTGAATACAAATGGAAAAAGTCCAACTTTTATTACCTTTTATTAAATATACTGATGGTCTATGAAAATTAACCAGGTTTTTTTTTTACTATATAACTGAAGCCGGATACCTGCGTCTTCCCTATCTGGGGAACCTACATTTTTCCCCTATTTTTAAAAAAAAAAAAAAAAAAAAAAAAAAAAAATCATGGACAAAAAAAAAGATAAATCGCCTTCGACGCTTCGCAATTGTTTATCATAGAACACTTTACGGTTTACCTTTACGACAATGACTAATTACAAGGGAAGTAACTGTTGTGGTTTCCGGTATATTTTGTGAACTTTTATCAGCGATGTCGCACAACTGGCAAAATTACCGCAAGAAATCTTTTCCCCTAAATCGAAAAAATCGCGCGTTTTTCCCCCTCTGAAAGGGCCTGGGCGCTTTCCCCTATTTGTAAAAAAAAACCCTGTTAATGCACCAGTAGAATATATGGGTGTTAAATTTTATTACTAAAGTATTTTATAATAATAAGTGCCTATTTTTTCATATGGTGTTAAAGACACACGGGTAGAAAACAAAAGTCACACATTTTAATAGCGGGTATTTTTCCAACCACTTTACCATCCTAGGAAACCATCCTATGTTATTACAGCAATATAATGGCAGGCCACACTCAGCTAGAGTACAAGTGATGTTATCTTGCTGGAATAATGTGACACCGGGATGATTTCCCAGGAATGATAAAGCATTTTGGACATACCTGGTAATAAAATGTATGACACTTGTTTTCTACCCTTGTGACTTTAATTAAACACTATACACCATGTTTAGGAATTGTGAGACAATTAGTGCTTGTAATTGTTAATTAGTATGCTTTAATTTAAAAATATGTGCTTATTATTTTTTAAGTTATTTTAGTAATAAAATGCAAGGCACTAATTTAAATGCTTAATAAATATTTCGAGATTGCTGTGTGTCCCTTTAAAACAAAATAAACATAATTTCAAATAAACAGGAAATTCCTAATTTTAGAAATTGAAGTTTGCAAATAATGAACTATTTTATTTCATACACATAAAAACTACAATGAAAGTTCATAACATGTAATTGAAATTTAAAATTCATTAGTTGTTATTCAATCAGGAGTATTGAAGTACCAACATCTCTGTAAACATGCTTCAAATGCTTTCTGATTTTGATTTATTGATTATATTTATATCAGTGGGGTAATTAATAAGTCATATAAATTTGCTATCTTGAGTGTGTTAATATTGTGTGCAGGAATGCTATAGACCAATTGATCAATATCACACATTAGGGGGTCCAATATCTGTCAAATTATTGCACCTTTCTTCCTGGGATGATAAAGTACCTTGATCCTTCACATGAAAGTTATGTAATTTTAGATTCATGTAAATCTTAGTCAATTGTTGTTTTTTTCCTGCAGATGTGAATATTTTGCCGATTGTTTAACGGTATTTGTCCCTATAGATGCCCTGTGCGCTTAGGTAATATGATTGTTTAACCG